>CBVK0100872745.1:0-11498 GCA_900067695.1 Picea abies | reverse complement strand
GGCCCGCTTGCCCCAAGACCCCCCAGCTGGGGGGATAGCCCCCTCGAACCCCGCAGAGGGGGTACCCTCCCTCTGCACTCCCCCACGTGGAAGAGTTTACATACTTCTGGGGTGTAAATACTTCATGGGGTATAAACATGGCTAAAAGCAAGGACCTCTGAATCAGGAAGATAATCAGGCTCCACAACCAACAAATAAAGGGTAATGATTTGCTCATTGTGTTGGTCTATGTATATGAAATCATCTTCAGAAGTAATAATGCTTCATTGGTAAAATGGTTTGCTTCTGCCATGCAGCCTAAATTTGAAATGTCTATGATAGGGGAATTGTCATTTTTTCTTGGTCTGCAAATTCCTCAAAGGTCTGAAGGACTATTTCTTTCTCAGGAGAAATATCTAAGAGATATATTGAAAAAGTTTCAAATGGAAGATTCTACACCTGTGAGCACACCTATGGTCATTGGATGCAAGCTAAGAAAGGATAATGACTCACCTAATGTTGATCAGAGTTCATATAGGTCTATGATAGGTAGCATGTTGTACACCACAACATCTCATCCAGACATAATGTGTGTTGTTGGAATGGTAGGAAGGTATCAGTCTACACCTAAACATAGTCATTTGATAACCATCAAAAGAATATTCGAATATTTGAAAGGAACAATGAACTATGGCCTATGGTATCCTACAAATCAAAATTTTCAATTATCAGTCTATTCAGGTGTTGATTGGGTTAATTGCATGGATGAAAGGAAAAGCACGAGTGGAGGTGCATTCTTCTTAGGATATTCTCTTGTAGCATGGTTGAGCAAGAAGAAAGGTTCCATTTCCCTATCAAATACAGAAGTTGAGTACATTGCAACTGCCACTTGCTATACCCAAGTATTAAGGATGATTCAAACACTTGCAGACTTGGAGGTAAATTATACTACACCGATCCCAATTCATTTTTATAATACTAGTGCAATCAGTGTGTCAAAGAATCCTGTATTTCACTCTAAGACCAAGCACATACCCATCAAGTATCACTTCTTGAGGGAACAGGTGACCAACACTGTTGTTTCTTTGCATTATATTCCATCCAAAGATCAAATTGTTGATATCTTCACTAAACCGCTTGCAAAATATCAGTTTGGGTATCTATGCCAGAAGTTGGGCATGACCCCATTATCAACCTAAGAAAGTCCATCCTGTCAGGGGGAGTATGTTTTGGTTGAATATCTGATACCTCTGCAAAGTACTACAACATCTCAGGGGGAGCATGTTTTCTTTGACATTGATGTCAAAGGGGGAGAAAAGGAGTGGTCTGGATGCTACAATTGGAGGTCCAGGCAACAGTCTTTTAGGGTTTCCATCAATGCCAAAGGGGGAGATTATTGACAGGTTTTACAGGAAAGTGTGTGCTTGTCATTGATGGAAAAAAAATAGCGTCGATGTTTACAGGAAAAGCATAAGCTCAAGAGGAGAAGAAAATAGTATGTAGAAACAAGAAATCTTAGAAGAGATAGCAGTTTCCAAAATTGCAGACGAGGTCCAAGAGATGGACTCACAAGAGGAGAAAAGGTCGAGACCCGTGAACACTTAGCAAATCTTCTAAGTCGGAGAGATCAGAAGCTCAGGAGGAAGAGCGACAATGGTCGTCGGATCACCGATCCAAAAGACTAGCAACCGTTAGATCCAGTGGATTTGTAAGGAGGTTACCCTTCGAGGAATCTCACTTTGGAAGAACTGGCAACTTGAAAGTTGAATTAACTGAAGCCCGAAATCCAAAATGAATGTGGACCATCATATCTGGAGAAAATGTGATGACCATCGGATTGAATTAGTGGAAGGACAGGATAAGCAACGACTGAGATTTGAAATCATGATCACCCGAATATTCGTCGACCATCAGATCAAATTAATTGAAGGGTAACTTAAACAGGCTAAATAGTTGAGAATTTGATTATCCGAATACCCGTCAACCGTCGGATCAAATGTGAATTTTTGTAAGCCATTGGATCATTCTAAGTGGAAGGACATGATAAGATAGAAGAGATGCATAGCAGACAGATCGTGTCATTTTTCTAAGATCATGATCCAATGAACGTCATTTGTTTCGGGTATAAATATGTGAGGAGGTTACTCTTTAGAAAAATCTCACTTCAAGAATTCAGTTTGAGATTTGAAATTCCCGAAGTTCGGAGACTCAGAGAGCCGAAATATGTTCTTGACCATCGGATCATCCAAAGAAGATCACATTCGTCAGATCATTCTAAAGTGGAAGGACAGGATAAGTTGGGTAAAGGGCATGCTAATCTCAGTAGCCAATAATCAGGGACTCAGATCTACGGTCGACAGGGCATATTGGACCATCCTGAGATTTATACCTTTAACCATGGGGGGGGGTTTGAGTTGGTGGTATTTTCCTTGTGGGACCCTCATTTGTGTCACCTTTTTGTTAACTCGGACCCCCCTCGCTCATTACCACTTACCGCCTGACCCCTCCTCTGAGTAAACCACCAAACCACTCATACATACCACCTCCGCACTCCGACGTCCCACTCCACTACCCGCTACATGTCACACTCCACTACCATGCTCTGCCTCCACTCTCCACTACACTGCCTACACATCTCACCCACATCAGTAGACCACCTCAGCAAGGACACGAGTCGTCTGATCTAAAAGATCACTTCAGGTTTATTCTCAACTGTTGATCATAGTACAGTGGAATGATAGTGTAAGTTTGAAAAGCTGAAATCCAAAAGTTATGAAGGGTGAAGTTCTGACAACCATCCATCTCAATGTTTGATTAAGTCCTAGATGTCAAATTGAACAATGAACGAATGAGTGTAAGGATCAAATTTGACCATTGATTTGTTTCCGTGAAATAAACCATCCAATATGATTCGTCCACTCAGGAGCACCATCAAGATCATAAGATCGACAGTCTCGTCACATTGTGGGACCAAAACATGCTCGTGTCTTAATTTTTCGCGAGCGAGCCGCAATTGAAACCATGGTTTTGGAGAAAGGGTACATGGAAGCTGGAGGTAAATTGCGGGGTGAAAATCATTTTTATCTACACCACCTTTAGACACACTTGCAATCACGTGGTCACATGAGATCATCACCCAAGGTCATATTGAGGGAGGAGCTAGCACGTCGCTAAGATCCACTTCAGAGTTAGTGAGATCGAGAAGCGCCTTTTGAATAGGCGTTTGGTCACCGTCGATGGTCACGTAAAAGGAAGGGGCTTAGCAAGAAAATCTAGTGCCTACTGTGAAGTTTTTCTCAGGAAGGGAAAAGGTGCCAAAGGGATGAGTGCATAGAGGTTCTCTCTGTAACTGTCGGAACAAATTGATTGTAACTGCCAGAAGCAGAGTGATTGCATATGCCAGTGAATTCGAAGAGCTTCAGGGTGATCACTAGAGGAGCTTCAGGGTGATCATAAAGACAATTGACAGATGGAAAAGTGTCGAAGACTATAACTGCCAAAGAAGCCAAAGAACCTCGGGATAATGACCACTGATGAAGAACATACTCAGCATGATCTCCAGAGAGAATGAGGAGTTAGTTGTATGATCTAGCAAAGGACTTGGCATGATAAATATGCGTAGAACAAAGAAGAGATGGTTTCTTCGGTTAAGAGTTATTCATGCGGGTAGAAGCATGTTGTGTGTAGCAGCTAAAACGCACAGAAGAGGTGTAGTCCATAGAATTGAAATAATACATAGAGCATAAAGCGTAGAAGAAAGAAATAGAATGAAAATGTATATATGAGAGAGGAAGAGAAAGCTGAGGCGTACAGGCAGAGCAGAGCAATGTAGAAGAACAGTGATGAGATCAATAAGCCTTTGACAAACACTATATCACTGTAATAAGTTTCAATAATGAAGGTTTTATAATCAGGGTGGTAGGGAGGTGCTAGGGAGGACTGATTTCCTCAAAGTTTCAAGTGGGTGCTTGAACACAGGGAGTTGTATCTTCCATCTAGTTGCATCTAGAAAAAAAAAACCAGGGTGGTAGGGTGGTGCAAGGGAGAACTATTGTTCTCTGTTATACAAGATGGTGCCTATGTGACTGGAAGTTGGTGCTTCTATCCAGTTAGTGTTGGAACACTCAGGAAGTTGGTGCTTCCTTCTAGTGGGTGCTATAGAAACCAGAGAGTTGGTGCTCTCAGCAAGTTGCTTCTTGTAAAACAGAGGTTGTAGCCTCAAGAGGAGTTGGAGCTCATAAGAATGATAATGTACAGAAAATAAAGATACTTATCATATCAAGAAGAAGAGGTTTTTCCCTTTATGGGTTTCCTCAGGAAATATTTGTCTCTGTATATTTCATGTGTGTGATTGATGTTGAATATTCTATTGCTTACTTCCCTGCATTATTGTGATCATTATTGAGTGTTCTATAAAGAGTTTAAAATGAACATAATTGTTTAAGCACAGTAACAATTGAGTCAAGCCCCCCTCTCAGTTGTCCAACAATTCAAAAGGGAGCATTGAATCTTTGGTATATTCCCATGGATTAATAGGTAGTTGATATTCTGTCGAATCCCTTGCCAAGAGGGAAGTTTGAGGCATTCAAAGAAAAACTTGGATTGGTGCAAAATTATTTCCTTGCTAACATGGAGTGTTGAGAAGTATAGCTCAAATAGGAACTTCCACATAGGTTCCATGTGAACATGCAAGAAGTAGTTGGAGATATTTTTCAAAAGTAATTATATTTTTGAAAAGTGATTCTATTTTCAAAAAGTAAATGCTATTTTGTAATTCACTTTAGTTAAAAAGTGAAAGTCTTATTTTTAGTTTTTTATTCTAAAAAGTGTATTCATACACACATGACCTAGACTAGGAGTAATCTCAGGAATAGATTAGGGTTTTGGTCTTAGCTAAAACTATAAATATAGGTCAAGATAGAGAGTTCATAAGAACACTTAAAAATTGAAAATTTGATTAGGTTGAACAATAGAGAGGGAGAGAGAGAGAAGGTAGCCAAAAAAGAGATGTTTCTAATGGCACATAGTATCGTACAACAATCTCCTACAATTACATACAACGTATAGAAAAATTTTGAATGGGTGTATGGAAGTTTGTATAGTCATATGGATTGTACTGTATGGATACAAACATTCATACTAATAGAACCATACTGATGTTTTTACAACCGTACAACAGGTCCTACTCTACCAACAAGTTGTTCTGCTTAGTTTGAGGTGTTTTTTGGTATCCATGCAGTGTTGTTTTTGGGTAGCTTGTGTGGGTTTCCTTGTAAGATTTATGAAGGAACAAAAATACAGATTTGAAGGATTAATTAACCGTGTATGTGCATAATTAATTGTATTCTTCTATTATTTGATTTATAGATATTGTGTGATTAATGTTATGGTATGCAATTTATTTCTATAATAAATAAATTCAACAATCTACTTATTTGATTGAGATCATAAGGACTTTAGTCACCTAGGGATTGGGGATTTTTTACAATCATTATTAACCTCATTAGTATTTCCTTGGGAGAAAACAACATGGATCTAGCCTAAGTAATCATCTAATCGAGTGTAGATTTGATCATCACCACGAACCTAGTAGTTTAAGATGTTTGTAAGACCAAGTGTTGAGAGATATATATTATTTCAAGAAACAACATCCATCTATTCACCTACTCTAATAAGTTAAATCCACAAAAGAGATCTTGAGTATGTGAATGTTTTATCCTCCTCAATCAGAGAATCCTAATATGGATGGCAACTATTGAGATGTGGGAGTACAAAAAAAGGTGTAGTGTATGGATTTCACACTTTTCACTCTTCATATATACCCCTTCAGATGTGGGTGTGGCAAGCAAGTGTTGTGAATTTTTCATACATGACCTACCCATGGATGATAGTAAGGGCCTTTTTCCTATCCTTGCAACAACCCTTTTCTGTTATTTTATCCTCATTGAGTCACCTTGCCTAGCCTAGGAGTCATGGCCATGATCCACACACTTGATTTATGGTTCTTAGAAAAGGTCCTCTTCTTCCTTTGTCCCCTTTGTATTAACCCTTGGTCGTATGTTTTTCCTTGATAAACCCTTTGGGTTCTCAACTTGGGATTTTTCCAAGTGATTTGATAAAGCCTCGAGCCTTGATTTGGTCCTAGTTAGTTAGGAATGAATTATTTTGAATCCTCGTGGACCCAAATCCATTTGGGCACACTATGGGGTTTACTTGATCAAAATTTCTTTTAACCTCCTTAGTTTTGGTGCAAAAAGTGTATAGTGACATTTTTATACCTCATTGTGCATGTACCCTATGACTTGAGGAACGTAGAGCACTTTTTCCCAAAATTACTTATCGTATGGTCAAAATATTTATGGTACATTGGTCAAAACATGTAAAAAAATTCATATGGAAAAAGTTCCAAACCTATTTTTCCATATTCACATGTAAAACAATTCATATGGAAAAAATTAGTTGTCAAGTGGCTAACTTAATATGCACATGTGCCCTTAGGGCATTCCCAAACCTATTTAAGTCACTAATAGCTCTTTATTAAAGGGTCCCAACTCTTTTCTCTTAAATGTCATTTACTTCCAATTTTCACGCACTCAAAATACTTGTTTATATTTCCTTTGCAACCCTCCAACCACCCAAAGACTTCCTCAATATGGCTTTCTTCATCTTATCGTGGTCTCTCTCTTGTTGGTCAATCTTTTCATCACTTGAGGGTGTCTTTAGCTTCATCCATACATGCATTTTGGTCTTCAAAAAGTCACCTCAAGGGAGTTCCTAACATAGTGTTGGGTGAGGAATGTGCTTTCTAGTTGAGGGTACCAAGGGTATTATACTTGCATTGATATTTATATCTTTCCTTTTATGTTTGATTGTTTTTTGTGTTTATTTATTACATATTATTGGAGATAGTTTTCCAAGTACATTTTGTAGGGGATCTTTGGCAAGTTTCAAGTATGTCGACATAGGTGTCTAAACCTTCTTTGGTTGCCTATTATTTATCATAGATCTCAGTCCAATTCACTTTCTTTCCTATTATTTATCTTTATTTCTTAATATAACATTTAGTTACGGGCCTTCCCACTTAGAGAAACAATAAACCCTAAGTACTCAGTTCCTAGTAAGGTGAAAAGGAAATAGACAATGGAGGGGTCATCCTAGATGTTTGTAAATAAATACATGAGTGAATATGGGGGCTTATTTAATTTTATTAATCATTATTTTAATATAACCATGAGTAGTGAGTAGTTAAGGATAGGGGACTTTAAAATTATATGGGGGTAATTTTTTTAATTATTAATACGATATTTTGAAATTATTTGTAAATTTTCCAAGGGATTATTAATAATTATTCATGGAATTACCTTTAGGGGGTTTGAGAAATAAGAGAATCATGTGGTACATTCTAAAAATAAGGATATTTTTTATTAGTGCATGAATGCACATGTTTTGAACATTTTTTACTATGTGAACCACTGGTGGAATAAACCCTAACATCTATTTGTTGTTTGCATTTGGTTCAAAAAGAGATTTATTAGCTTACACATTCTTGTCAAGTTTTAATTTCTTTCTTCCAAGTAGTGAATAGCTCACTAAAGTGGTAGAGGTCAAATAATCCCTAGTTTAATTGATATTTCCATAACTATTTTCATGGTTATTTCTACTCTTTTGTTCAAGAGACACAAGAAAACGCTCCACACAAAGTCAATATTCATCCCTAGGTCCACATAAAGATTATTTTTAATCCCAATCAATCTAGTGGCCTTCTCCCATAGCTCTAGTTTTCTTGATTTCTCATAAAACTTGGGTGGTGAAATCATCTCCCTACAAAGTTAGATCTTGGGCTTTCTCCTTGTGGTTGTGTCTTGTTCTAACCATTACACTACATTTTTGCAACTCCACTAGAGAAATCTAGTCAACCCTTCATTTTCTCAAGAAAAGGATTCCAACCTCTTTTCACCCCTTGTTACCCTTTTCCCATGAAGAATTTTAGTTCTAACAATCCTAGTTCTAGAACCTTCCATATTGGTGCCAACCAACACCTTCATTAAAACATGTCAAACCCTTCACATGTTATCCAAATTAACTTTCTAAATGTACCCTATCCAAGTACTCATGCAAAAAAAATTTAAGAACAATCCCCTATCCAACGTTCTGAACAATGACACAACCTTTTATCCAAGGTTTTAATTCAACAATTCCCTTTCAATCTATGCCACAAGTGTTGTTGGTGCAATTATATGTTAAGTATATTGCAATCATTTAATCTGTCAATCCAATTTCGTAATCAGTAGAGCTAATGCACTATATGTGCCGCTAACAGAGAAATTCTTAGGTATGATGAGTATATCCTATAAGAAAACCAAATACTTTGTTTTCACACTTTTCAAATAACACTCTCCACACAATTCAGAAATCAGAAACCAAAACTCATAAATAAGCATATAATCTAAAATTATGGCTCAGGTGATGAATTTGTTCATTGCTAGCTCGTGCAAGGGAAATATGAACTTTGACTTGATCTCCTAAAGGAACTACACTAACAACAATTAACACTCTGCATATTTAAAAGAAAACTCAATCAATCCTAGAAGAAATACCAGGTAAAGTAAGACACTCCATTATAGGTGCATGTAGGGTGAGAGATGGAGGTCTTGATTGTGCATGTGTTTGCAATATGTAGTCTAATCACTTCCAGAAGAAAAACTAAATGTGGTGGGATACTCCATTATAGGCTCATGTATGGTGAAAGATGGAGATCCAAACTATCCCTAGATTTGAAAAATAGAAATGAACACTCAAGCATGTGGTCTAACAAGCAATTTCCTTCACAAACACAAAAATAACGAGTAACTACTCAGAAATAGTTGCACTCAGAAATCTAATATTTGACACAAGCTCTCACTCACTTAAAATTACCACACATTTATATGACCTACTATCAAATGTATCACTAAAACATAACAAGAATGAAGTTAGATGTTGTGATTTAAACAAAAAATTATTCTATCCACACAAAAAACCAAAATTATATTTACAACTAAATACAAAGAATCTTACCTTGATTGGGTCGGTGGGCCCTTGTCGTACCAACAAGGTAGCTCTTAAAAGGAACTTACAGAAGAGAATATTTGAACACACAGATAGAATCCATGAACTGTAATTTATTTCATTACTTCAAAAAATAGAGGTATAATCAAGAGTCTTCAAGAATCAATCTTACATCATAACAATGCTTAATCCTATCTATGTATATGTCTATCATTTGCAAGGATCTCTCTTTAAATAGAAACAATCGTTACAACCAAAGTCTGGAGATAACATAAAATATTTTCACAAATATTACAATTGGTTGATGTATTGATTTTCAAGGAAACGATTTCATCCTCATGACACAAAATGCATGAGTGATGAAATGTATCGTGGTCTTCAATGAAAAAATAATGTTCGAGCCAAAAAATTCCTTCGACCCATCGAGAACAACCTCATTTAAACACCCAATCCTGCAAATACGGAACGGGTATCGAACACACATAGCTGGAGAAAAAGACTGGTACCAGACACACACAGTCACATAAATTGGTACCAGACGAACATAGGAACAAGTGTCAGATGAGCGTAGAAATAGGTGTCAGATGAACTCAACATTGGTACTAGATGATCGCAAAGATAGGTATCGGACGTGCACAGAAATAAGTACCAAATGAGCTAAGTACCGAATGAACACCAAAACATGTACCATATGAACAAGAGTTGTTATCATAAGGTCTGATTAGATAATTCAAAGTAATCAAAGAGCTTTAAACATCAATTCTTCAATCTCAATCATTAATAAATCTCATAAATCATGATTAAACATAAGTTACCTCATATGTACAAAAAAAGGCTAAAAAATATGTTTGTTTGGGAAAATAGGCAGATAGTGCATATGTATGAAGAAAAATTGGTCGGGATATGGGACAAGATAAGGCAATTGGAGGTGACAAAAAGGATACTCAACAAGTTTCAAGTGAAACCTTCAAACATAGGCCACTTTCCCCCATTTTCAAATGTGAACCAATTTTACCATGGACTTCTTACAATACCTTCTCACAACATGACACAAACATTAATTGGTTATTTCCAAGTTTATCATACAATGTTCTCTCCTTCATGAAAAGTTTACATGAAACCTATGGAACAAACCCTTGTCCAAGTTATATTCAACCTCAATATCTCATCATGATCTTTGGAGCTATGAAATAATTTGGTCTTATAGTCATAGCCCCAACCATCCATCAAACTTACACTACACATGTACAACCAATTAGCCAAGGGAGCATACAAATTGTCACTTCCCAACCAAGTTGACATGCAACCTTACCTAACACTCAAATGAATCCTAACACCAAACAACAAACTAAAAGACAAGAAATTTCCACATCTCATCAACCATTTTATCCTATCCCTTTTAAGTCTCAATCCATCATGCATAAAATCAACCTAGGTGAAATCATAACCAAAACCTAAGCTCAATATTTAGCTGAAACCCAACCAATATAACTTTTAACTAAAAGCCATCAAAATTTAACTTATAATCTATCCCCATGTGCTCCACACTATGAAATTTCAAGTACATGGGTCTTGCTCTCGTACTCTAAGTTATCATGCAATAGAGGATAGTGACTCAAGTGATCAAAATCCATCTCAACCAAAAAGGTAGTGCAAGTATGAAATATGAAATACTCACACCGTAATTGAAAGTCATTTTTACTCTTCAACAAAAGTATTTGAAGACTTCCTAGAAGATAAGTAGACGCTATAAACCAACCCAAATTCTACACATCTCAACATAATATTGATTCAACAAGACAAGGAATTCATGACATTTGTAATGTCCCCCTCCTCTTGATAAGAGGGTTAGGGAGACTTAGTATTCTAGATGTCTTGACTAGACTATAGTCTCATGAGAAAATAGGGACTAAGAGGCTCCAAAGTATTCACTTAAAGAATAATGTTATAATTTTAAAGTGACTTTGGGAAAAAAAAGAATTAAGTGGAAAAGAAAAATGAAAAAAAGTAAGGAAAATAAATTTAGGAGTTGATCAATTAACTTAAGTGGAAATTAGATAAAGGGTATAAAATTAAAAAGAGGGTGCCTCACTCCTCATTCTAGTCATTTTCACTTTTTCAACTTGAACTCGTGATCTAACGTTTTGAGGGTTTTGGGAGAACAAAACCTAGATATCAACAAGGGAGTGGAAGATTCTCCTATTATTGATCCAAGATTGGACAAGGAGGTGGAATATCACTCCCTCACCATTCTATATCAGCTATAGGTTGTTCTTATAGTGGAGAAGAAGAGAAGGGCGTAGATCTGAGGATTTTCTAGCCAGAGGGCGCAACTCTAGATGAGGAAGAGTTCAATTTGAGGAAGAGAAGAAGGATTTGAGGAGAAATCTAACTTGGAAAGGTTTATGTAATGTTTCTGACTTGGCTAGTCTAGGAAACACTGCTAATGTGTGTGTAGGATCAAAGGTTTA
>CBVK0100872744.1:0-21401 GCA_900067695.1 Picea abies | reverse complement strand
TATCTCTGTGGATTACAAAATGGCCAAATGCAGCTGAATAACTGACAATACTCAACTAGGTCAATATACAAAGGATCTTAGCCAGAAAATAAGCAACTGCGGCTGAATAAAATAACAACACTCGGCTAGATCAAAAGACAAAAGGATCTTAGTCGGAATACAAATAAGCAACTAAAAGATAATACTCGGAATATGGGAGCACTGCGGAATCAATGAAGAATGATGGAAGACCTGGATGATCTTCCCGGTGACTAGGGTGTGTCTTTCAACACCGAAATCAGCCAACTAGTGTCTTCCTCCTAGAATACACTGAACTATCTCTCCTGAGATGCACCTCTTCTCCTCAATGACAAGTCATAATCTGCATAATGATGAATTAGGTCTTATAGCTTTCCAAAACCCTAAATCATGTTGAAACCCTAAATCACTACTGAAACCCTAATTCACTGTTGACTTCTATTTTTAGCTCATAATGAATTAAAAGCATTGTTAACCCTTGTTAGCTCAATGTCACTTTTCGAATATAACACCTATGACTAGAGTGACCTCTAGTAACCCTGTTTACCCCTCTTTGGCCCTGGCTATAGTCTAATGGGGTGGTTTACACCATTAAGCCTCCTTTTCTGGAGCTCCTATTTGGAAAGGGACATTACAATTTATGAGGGATGGAGCACCCTTTCTAGCACCATTTTGCATGGATCTCACCTTCCATTGATTTATTGGAACATTACCACAATTTCTACAGGAGGAGGGCGCATTGCCTTGAGGATATCTACTCATTTGAAGGGTAAAAACATTATTCTTTAGCAAGGAGACTCATTGAAGGTGTTTTCTAAGCTAAGATCTACTATTCGAAAGAGAGGGATCAAATATCAAGGAGGAAACTACAGGAAAAGTGTGCAACTAAGTCAAACTTGGGAGATTCAACCTAGAAGGGAAAGAAATTGATCTTATCCCTTTCCAAATGTAGTTGTGGGGCCTTTGAGGGACTTCTTATTTAGTTCTTGATCATATTGGAGCTACTTTCATTCCAGCCTTGGATATTCTATCTCTTCCATTCCATATCTGCAAATCTATTGTATGAAGATCATCTATTATCTAAATAAAGGTCAGATTTGAAGTTGTTGGCTCTTATCTAGTGTTTTATCTATGTATATTGCTATTTCTTTGTGTTATTGTGCTATGTCCATTATATTTATGTTATAAACTTCATGACAACTCCTCCAACGCAATTTACATGAGAAAATATGCAAAAACACAGCCAAACACTTAAACAAAAAGAAAAAAATAAACCCTTGTTTATGGAAAACCAGCTTGGGAACATTTCAATGGTATCAGAGGGTTAAATCCTCCCATCTTGTGGGGATTAATGCATACATAATTTTAGAGGTATATATATGGGAAGGCATAGAAGACAAACTGAGGAACTTGAGGTAGAAATGGGTGAATCATGGGATGGTAGTGAACCACGAGATCTAACAGGTATAGAAAAATATTTGAAGACCTCCATAGACAACACTTAGTTTTCCCTTCAACACCATTTCCAGGAGACTCAGGAGACTATGTGCAGAGGATAGAGTGAGTTTAAATATACCATGGAAATATTGATAGTTAGCCAAGAGAAGATCTCACTTCTCCTCATGTAGATGAATCATGGTAGGGATGGCCCAAATAATAATGGGAACAAGGATGCTAGTGGTTCTCAAGGGGGACCTAGACATCACACTGATATTGATCATTAGTTACACACATAGGGACATAGCTTATTTGGAGGAGGTCCTTCTAGGGGGCCAACCCATAGTAGAGTTACACCTAGACCTTATATTCCCACATTCTTGGAACATCAATAGGAGGATAATTATTTTTCAGAACTAGAATATAACTTTGAGGAGTATGCAACATTGAGTGCAGGTTCCAGGAGGCAAGTCACTTTGCATCAATATCGTGGCATAAAATACAGGGGAAAACCAAGGATCTATCATCAAGGAAATAATGAGTTCGAGCGCAGGGCAAGAAAGATGGAGATTCCCACCTTTGATGGATCATCTAGGACTACTGTGTAGGCTTGGGTGCAGAAACTGGATGCATATATACAACTTAATCCTATGAGGGAATTGGATGTTATAAAATTTTATACTATCTACTTGGAGGGAAAGGCACATGATTGGTGGTATCATGTCATGAATACCTTGGGACATAACTAGATTACATCTTACCTAGAGTTCACATAGAGACTTATTGACATGTTTTATTAGTGATATCTTGAGCTACATTTCAGGGAGCTCACTCAAATCAGGAAAACATGATCACCAGAGAGTTATATAGAGGAGTTTCAGAGGGTGGTCATAATGGTACCATATGTATCACAAGATAGACTCTTTATGCTCTTCATTGAGGTCTTGTTGGAACCTTTACATGGTTGGGTTAAGGATTTTAAGCCTCACAACTTACAAGAAGTCATATGGAGGACAAGAGACTTGATGGGATCAATAGATAAAACCAAATTCAATACAATACCACCATTAAATCAAAGGGAAAAGGATTAAAGGGGAGTGGATAAATGCAAAGGGAGGATGGATGAGGATACTAGGAGAGAGTTGAGGAGGAAGAAACTCCACTTCACTTGTAAGGAACCTTGGGAACCAGGACATAAATTCATGGGAAAAGGAAAGGTTCACTACGTTGAGGTGATCTATGATAATGATGAGGAAGAAGAGATGGGCCACATTCATAATATTGAGGAAAATCAACCTAGGATAGAAAATGCACAAGGTGAAGGGGGAGAGGAAGCAAATTTCGTCCCATCAAGAGAAAAGAATATTGCCATTGCATCCATTAGTGGAGTCCCTAAATACAGTACCTTCAGGATGAGAGGAGTACTTTAGGGACAGAGGGTTTATGTGCTTATATATGGGGGAGCTTCACATAACTTCATTGATTCATCCTTGGTGAAAAGAAGGCACATACCTACAATTGATTTTGATGGGTTTCGTGTGGAGGTAGCAAGAGGAAAATCTATGCCATGTGACATTCCAGGATTGAGCCTCACCTTGGGTAGGCATGAATTAGCACAATACTTTTATGTGATGGACCTACAGGACACCAATTTTATATTGGGAGTCCATTGGCTTAGTACATTGGGACCTATCAATACCAATTACAAGACCATGGAAATGGCATACAATGGGGAGAATGGAAAAAGGGTGATTTGAAGGGAATGTCAAGAAATGCACCTAGAGTGGTTATATCCAAGCGCATGGAGGCCATTTTTAGGAGGGAAGACGTGGTCTATGCAACAAAATACCTAATATCAATTCAGTTGGAAAATTAGGGGCATCCTCAATACTCCCATGACATACAAAGAATCATTGATAATCACGGCAAGGTTTTTGAGCCTATTCCACCAGGGAAACCACCAGATAGAGGATTTGAGCATATCATAGAGTTGGAGGAGGGTGAAAAACTTGTCATCGCCACCCCATATAGACATCCTAAAAAATATAGGGATGGAATTGAAAAATAGATTAAAGAACTATTGGACATGGGCCATATTAGGCCAAGTTCTAAACCCTTTGCATCTTCTGTGGTATTGGTGAAAAAGAAAGATTCAACTATGTGCATGTGGATTGATTAAAGGGCCTTAAACAATAAGACCATAAAGAACATGTACCCTATCCCTCAAATAGATGACCTATTGGATGAGTTTCATGGCACCATTTACTTCACTAAGATTGATTTGCGCTCTAGTTCTCATCAAATCAAAATGAGGGAACACAATGTGCCCAAGACAGCTTTCATATGCCACTATGGCCACTAAGAATTTCTTGTTATTCCCTTTGGACTAAACAATGCACTAGCCACTTTCCAGTCATGCATGAATCATATCTTTAACAAGCAGTTGAGGAAGTTTCTTGTAGTCTTCTTTGATGACTTGTTTATATGTAGTAAAACATGTAGACATGATCTTAAGCATCATGGAGGAACAGTCTTTGTATGCTAAGGAATCAAAATGTGAATTTGGGATGATTGGATTCCTTTACTTGGGACACATTATTGGAGAAAAGGGGGTACAGGTGCACCAGAAAAAAATCCAAGCTATACTTGATTGGTCAACACCCAAAACTCTTACTGAATTGAAGGGATTCCTTGGAATTTGTAGTTATTATGGGAGGTTTGTCAAAGGGTTCTCTCATATTTTCACACCACTGAGATATTTGATAGAAAATGCACATTTAGGTGGATCCAAGAGGCACAAGTGACATTTGATAAGATGAAGAAGGTATTGAGTACTTGTCTAGTTCTCTCTTTGCCAGATTTTTCTCAACGCTTCATTTCGGACTATGATGGATCATGTGAGGGAATTGGAGTAGTTCTTATGCAGAATAGGCACCCCATTTCCTATGAGAGATGAAACCTGAGAGGGCCTGAACTCTTATACACTATTTATGACAAAGAAATGTTGGCCATAATGCATGCTTTAAAAAATTTCATAAAATATTGTGTTGGGGAAAAATATGTAGTCAGGACTAATCATAACAACCTCAAGTATTTCTTAGACGAAAAATATCTCAATGAGAGGCAACAAAAATGGGTTAGCAAGATCCAAGCCTATGATTTTGACATTGAATTTGTCAAAGGGAAGAACAAGGGGGTTATTGATGCTTTATTTATAAGACCTTCAGTTTATGACATGACATATATTTTAGTTGACTGGAAGGCACATCTGTTGGATGGACAGGTGCAAAATGACAACTTCATAATCATAGATGACATAATATACTACAAGGGACAAATTTTATTGGTTCCTAAGTCAAATTTTAAAGGGAAAGTGTTACAAGCATGTCATGACTCACCTTTAGTAGGGCATCAAGGGTTCATCAAGACATATAGACAGGTAAGGGAAATATTCGCTTGGAGGGGCATGCAAGAGGATGCCATGCTCCACATTAGGGAATTCCCCACATGCCAGGAGATTAAGGATGAACACACCCATCCAACATGCTTACTGCAACCACTTCCTATTCCAGAGCACAAGTGGGAGAGAATATCCATGGATTTCATCACATGTTTGCCCAAGGTTTAAGGAAAGGCTTGCATCTTTGTGGTAGTGGATAGGTTAACTAAGTTTGCCCATTTTTTTGTCATTTCCATAGATTACAATGCATAACAGGTGGCCAAACTTTTCTTTAGAGGGGTATTCAGTTTGCATGGGTTACCCAAAACCATTGTGAGTGACAAGGACATTAGTTTTATGAGTACCTTTTGGCATGAACTATTCATATTGGTGTGTACGACCCTGACTCCTAGTGTGATACCCCAGGTCGAGCCCCTATGAAATGTAGTGATGTTTGTAGGCTGGTGAGCCAAGTGTTGATAAGTTGGTAGGATTATGTGTTATTAGGCCAGATAGCCTAGGCGTTAAAGGCCATAAGACTGATTTTTTTATATGTAATTATGCAGATCATTAATAAAATTTATACATCGCCATGTGTAGACCAACCACAAAGAAAGAGTGATGGAGAACGAAGCTCCACTAGGATTTGTAAGGGAGAGGGAGCTGAGAGGTTGGAAAGGGGAGCTAAGTTTAAGGGACTAAGTCCAGGAGAATAATAATTTATTATCATTCCAAAAGCTTATTAGAAGGATATGTTTTTATCCTAAGTTCCTTTGGTAGTGTTGTTCCAGAGTTTGTACTTAAGGCTTAGAAGTACAGTGTCTAGGCATCCGAAAGTGAGTAAGGGGTAGAGAAGGAAGAAATCTCGACCTTCGGCAAGGGAAGCTAGGGATGATTTCTAGGTTGTCATCTAGCTTCCAACTATTCCTGGATGTTTATGTCCCTTTCAATCGTTGCCCACGAATGTTCTAATTCTACCAGAGTAGTGGTTGTTTTAAGAATAGTATCAAAAAGATTCAAGGAAACATGTGTTTGATCTGATAGTCTGGGTTGGATATTAGGCTATCTTGTCACAGGGACAATCATTGAGGAACAAAATGATAAGAAAAACTCAAAGAATTTTTAGATGTTGTCTTGATTCCGGTCATATAAAGGAGAGTTTACAGCTCCGGTAGTGAAAATAGGGTGCAAACCAAAGGCCCTTTCCCGTAATTGAGTTATATTTTAATAAATGTGTGTGAGGTGTAAGAAAAAATTAAGTTATCTATCATGTAAGGCTCCTATCAAGGGAGAATCTCACTTATAAACAGAAGAAGAAAAAGATAAATAAATAACCCAATGAAGCATAAAATATATATAGAAATCTAAAATGTTCACTGGTCTTATACCTGCTGATAGCCGGTACAGAGGAAAAATTGTAAACAATATAGAAAACTAAAATTTATTCACTATAGTAGATATTGTACTAAATTATAGCGAAGCATTCATCAGATACATATATGAAATGAAATTAGATATGAAATACAAGGAAACAAACTCATAACACAGTCATGATGGAATTGAGAATCTTCAGATTTGTTTTATATTAACTCTCGAGGGAGGAAAATCTCTATTACAATCGACCCAAAAAGGTCCAACCTCTTTTTCTTCCTTCTATTGTATATTTATATGAATTTACATATGATGGAATCCCAATCGTTCCAGGATTTTCAGTTACAACGAGAAGGAGATCAATCATTTCATTTCTTTATCCTATGTCTTTATTTGGTACCAGAAGCCTTCCCTCTTGCATGCTCGGTACAAGTGACACATTTTTCCACCAGCTGAGATATCAACCTTGAAGGTTCCGCTTGACAATTGGCCTGAAAAATGTAACAATCTCTGACTAATTGTGCCAACCTTTCTTCCATCTGTCGGTCTAGGGTGTCAATAGCGCACAATTGCACACTTGGTTTAATCATACATTTATCTATTTGAACTATATATTCCATAGTTACTTGTGAGATTTTGGTTGAATGTCTTTCTCCTTTTTCATTTATATCAAGCGAGAGTTTCTCCATATCTATTTGGATCAACGTTTCAGCATTACTCTCGCTATTAATGCCTAAATGATTTCCATCTATGGAACCGAAAGCCTCTTCACAGGATTTCCTTACCTTCTTGGCTTGCAATTTGCCTTCTAATATGTTGCGTTCCCATTCTTTCAACAAGATATTACCTCGGGTCTGTTCCGAAATGGAAAACTTAGAAATTTTTCCTGATTCCCTGTTTGTTGTATCTATTACAACCTCTTGAAATGTGACCCGAGTTGCTCTAGATTCTCTCTCTCTGACAGATAAGTTTTCTAATACTTGATCAATAAGCAGACAATTGTTCCGAATCGTATCTACCTTGGCAAGTAAACTTCGTTGGGCTGCAGAAACTCTGCTCCGAATCTCCATAGCCTAGGAATGGAATATACCAATGTTTATAACTTATCTTTTAGCTAACTCTAATCTAACCTGTAGCTACCCTATCAAGTCTCTTTGCTGGCCTACCTATATTTGACCGGTCTGAGCTACTAGGTCTACTTGTTCAAGCTCATCTTTGAGTAGCTCAATTTCCTTTTTGTCAGCCATCCTTGCTTGTTCTATTCCTATGTTCGCCTGGTCCTTGGCAGCTTCCTCTGCTATGGCTAGCTTAGCTTCTAGGGTTTTGATGAGGCGATTTTTTCGCTTCAGCTGATTTTTCAAAACCCCGACTGAAAAATTGGTTTGTTGTAGCATATGCCCCTAATGTCCCGGCTATTTCTGTCGCAAACTCTTCTTTCTTCTTATCTTTCCCATCAGTCAACACCTTGAACTTCTTGTCCGTTGATCCCTCTTCTTGATTGAATTCTCTTTTTACCACAAATTTTCTCTTTTTATCAAAAAAGAACTCATTTGGAGGGAGCTCTTCCATCCATATAGGTCTCAATTCTTCGTTGAAAATCCACCCTACGTCTATGTTCCCTTGACTTGACTGTAAGGGAGTAATGGAGGTGATGGGATCTCCGATTTGCTTAGCTAACTGGCCTGGAGTGGTAAATGGAGTCTGCTTTTTCGGCGGATCGGGAGTTTTTATTTCCGGTTTCGAACTCTTAGTTTGCTCCTCCCCGTCCCGGTGTTCTTATTTTTTGAGTGCTGAATCTTTTGAGCATTCGGCTTCTTTTTGCTGCACCTCTATTGTTATTGGATTTTCACCCCGCAATACTGGGGGAAGACAATTCTGCCGATGTTCTTGGAATTTTAAAACATCAACCCTTTCTTTAGGAGCCAGGGCTTGTATCCGAGACAAAACCTCAACATAAGATCTCGTGCCTCGGAAAATGTCATCCAAGGGTGAATTTTCATGCTCAAACCTTTTAAGCCCGTAATTGGCTAAGTGGTTACTTACGACCCTATGTGGATCGTGCTTCTTGAATTCAACATGAACCAATTTTAGGTCTTCTAGGGTTGTTGCCTCAACTTTAGCATGCCCAAAATCTAACAAAGAATAGGAATGCAGATGAATAGGAAAAGGTGGCCATACCTTCTTAGAATATCCCTTAAGCTCCTTGCTTACACCACCGATTACAGTTTGTCTGGAAACCTCAAAACAAGCCAGCCTATTGGGTATGAATAAAGGCAAGGAATTCGAAGGAACAGAAGCACTAAAAACCTTGAGATATGAAAATTCTGCTTCCATGTACCAGTCGGCTATACTGCTCAGATTTACCACGATACTGTTTGAGATCCTGGGTGGAAAGTGGTCGAAGATGGTGACATGAAGCGGTACCATCACCCAGTTAAATATTTCATACACAAAATCTGAGGCTTTGTCTTCCCACAACTTTGAATGGTAGACATGGATGGGCTCAACCTCCGATGAAGTCCAGCTCCAACTCATCAAGGGAAAAGGTGTGAGAAAACACACGGCGTCCATGATATACGCTGACATAAAGAATGAAGCAATATTTCCACTCTCCCTCTGCGCTCGATACTCTATAACTCGACTGGTCAAACTATCAGATAGTAGTTTAGCCCAGTCGAAGGAACAACCTTCGGTGACCGTGTGAATTAGAGGCACCCACTAAAGGAAAAAATGTGTGGTGTCCTCTCTCCCATATAATCTGTAGGTCATTGTAGCGATATAATTGAACTATGGTTCCAGAGAGGCTATTGAATGTATACCATTACTGTCTGCCCTAAACTTTGCAGGGTGTGAAACCCAATCTTTGATTAAACCAGACATAGTCTTGTCGTATTGCACACATTCCTTCTGTTTAAAATTCTCCAGGAATTCAACATTGTAAACAAATTCTGACACGACTGGCAACTTGTACATAGCCTGCAATTGTTCGGGTCTGAAAGTCCCAATGGTGACCCTCTTCTCATTGATGATGGTTCTGGTTGGTATATCTACATGGTCTAATGCCCACCGGACCATATCGTAATAAGGGAGCAAACGTGGCCTAGCTGCTACTTTATGCATTTGATCCTGGATGATGATCTTATACTTGGTGATCAGGTCATCTTTTTCATTTTCACTGGAATCATCCAAAACATCTACCAATTCAGACTATAGAACCTCAAAAATGTATGACCAGGTCAGGATAGAGTCAACACTTTGAGGTGAAGTATCTGAAACGTTGTTTGAACCTTGTCCTGAAACCTCAACATTGGCTTTAGACGCTTTTCGCAAGGCCATAGCGGGGGATTCTACTTTAGCTCTCCTACGATAAAAATATGTATACATACAGAAATTAGTTCGCTCGCGAAAAGTTGGCTCTGCGTAGAATAGAAATGAAATTTGAAACAACAAATAAAAAATCCATGTCTTCGACTATTTAAAACTAGGTCGTCCTTAGGGACAGAACGGTCAAATCATTCTTAAATATAAATTTAGCAATAAAAACCAAACCCTTACTTGTCATTTCGCCTCATTTCTAATTAATGTCATAAATTTTGACAGTTCGTACTGCAAGTTGGCGCAAAGAAAGTTTAAAATCACCTTGGAGACTGTGCATATTAATTTTCATATTAAAACAATGAAAATGTTGGCTTAGCTTAATTAATCAGGCTTTTTTGTTTTTTTTTGTTAATTAATCTGTCGGCATTCACCTCATCGGGAGCTTTCGCTTTAACCCTTTGAACCTCTAAGACCCGAGATTGCGATAATTAGCTTTGGTTAATAAAAAACGTAACCATGATTAGGCATTTAATTAATTACGTTGTTATTTATATCACGATTTCGTGACTTGGAGCTTCGAAGGTATAGCTTCTGGGAGGCTCATATGCCTAGTTGCGAAATCGCGAGATCGCGAGATCGCAATGAAATGATTTAATTAAATTGGAGGATAAAACCAGATTAAGTGTTTAATTAATTATGTTTCTATTTTTATCGCGACTTCACGACTCGGTGCTTTGAAGGTATAACTTTTAAGGGAAAATACGCCGAGTTGAGAATTCCTGAAGGAGCTTAACCATGGATAAACCTTTTACCTTTAACATTAACCCGGGTTATTAAAACAAGAATCTTCTAGTTTCGGCTATCGAGGTTCTGACGGTAAGACTTTTGGAGCTAGCAAACGCCGAGACACGAAATCCCGATGATGTTTAGCTGCAGTTTAGAGTATTTTTACTCTCGGTAATGATCTGGGTAAACCTTTTTTTTTTTTAATTAGTTCGTCGTTTCGCCCCTCGGGACTTGTACACTATGTGATCTATAACTTCCAACATACGACATCCCAAGGTTCAAAAGTAGAGACTCGTTTAAACGATTAAAAAAAAATCTTACCTTAAGAGTATGATAACTATCGCTGTTTGCGTGATGAGACTTCTGAGATTTTGGGAAAAATAAAGGAAAATATGAAAACCATCTTTCGATTTCAAGCATTAAGATATGAAATTTTAAACGGGCCAAAAAACAAAGGCAACTCCAACATAGGCTCCAACTAGGGATCCCGTTTTCCTGCAAGACGGGAAGAACAGTAGACCATGTGCCTATATTGGGTAAATGGAGTCAATGGCTTTAATCTAGCGAAAATGTTCCCTAGAACAGGATACCAAAGGGGAAAAGGACTTCATTTTTTACTTTTGAAAAGCTTCTCAAAACTCAGATACTTTTTAAACTCAGTTGTAGTCCCTTTCATGACCTTCTCCTTCCCATTACTGAATTTAGGTCTGCATTAAGACAATCAAAACGGTTCTAGGAGACCCAATAGATCTTGTGGCTATCGGCTTGCATCAAAAGAAGAAAATTATATGTTTTTAATCAGGAAGCCTTGTCTGAACTTGGGATGTAGATCGGGTTTTAAAAAGAATTGGTTACCAGAGTAGAGTGATATTCATGTATAACAACCTTACAGATATCTCAGATATTGCTTCACTTCCAGCGAGCCTGTTCAGTACCCTGGTGAAGTTATCTGACCCTTTTTACTGAATTTCCTTTCACCACTTCGGAAAATATTTATGAATTTAAATGCTGAGACGGGGGCAATCATTTCTGAATTTCCTTTCATCGTCTTTTGGACTAGATGGGGGCAATCATTTCTGAATTTCCTTTCACCACCTGTCTTATAATTTGCTTTTTTAGAGCGCGAAGATGGGGGCAATCAGTTTATATGAGGGTTGATATCTGTGTAATATTTTGCATTATAGGTCTGTCAACTTACTTTGATTACTCGGTACCAACCTTTCCTTAACTTTCACAACACCTTCGTTCGCAGGGAGAAAGGGAAAAACTAATTTTTGGAGTTTCCTATTTGAGCAAGCTTCAATCTTCCAAAACTGTTGAAAAACCTAGAAAAGTCTGGATCACTTAAGCATCACTTTGTTTAGTAAGGGACCGAGGAGTTGTGAAGACTAGCTTACTTTTCACAATTTGCTTTGAAGCTCTCAAGGTTAAAACGTAATATCTTCTCCCTACGTATGCTAAATTGGGAAGATGTTGGCTTTTCAAAGGAAAACCAAAAAATAGAAAAGGGTGGCAGATGGAGATCTATAAACTGAAAAACAGAGGTCAAAAAATCAAAATTGACTCTTGAAAATCTTTTTCAGGGGCACTTTACTTTGAGTGACTTGTTTATTTCATCTTATTCTTTCGTAATCGATTAACCATGGAAATGTTCTTTTATTTATTAGTTCAGACGATGTTGTTGTATCTTATGAGGTTATCTTGGTTTTCTTTGATAGCCCTTCAGAACAAGTCTTTTAGGAATTCTCACCTTTATCTTACCGTTTCATTTTCTTTTCAAACTATCAAAAATATTTTTTATCACTTGTTTAAGCCAATTTATTTTTTGATACACGACTTTCTGTGTACCTCTTCTACTCATTTTGTTTGTAGCTAGAAACCTGTAAAAAGGAAAATATGAAGGTTATCGAGGCTTTTTGAAAGGTGGTGATAATTTATGAAAAGAAAAGAAAATCAAAATAGCAATGCATAATGAAATATATATACATGTGTAAAAAATTCTATATATGAAATATATAGAAAATTTATTTATTTATTTTTATTTTTTTTTGCGACTGCTTATGTCATATAATGCTTTAGATGATGCCCGTTGACAGGGGCATTGAGGATTTCACTGTCTATATTTTCTAGTAGGAAATCATTTTTCCTTCGAGAGCTGAGACTCTAAATGGCCCATACCAGAGGTGATCGAATTTACCATGTTTCGTTGTTTCTTCCCTCCTTGCATCCCACCTTAAAACTAAATCACCTGGGAGGAAATCTTTGTCCTTTGTCCTATGGTCGAATAATGCCTTCATTTCATCTTGATACTTCTGCAACCTTTCATCTACTTCGACCCTGTGTTGTTGAACCTCGATTAGCTAGTTTATCCTCCTGGTGAGATGATTAGGTTCTTCTTTCTGATCTTGCAACAATTTCATCACGGGGAGCGCTAAATTTATAGGTAACACTGCATCTGTCCCATATACCATCTGAAAAGGGGAAATTCCAATAAACTCTTTAGTGCCTATGCGATTCGCCGACAAGGCGTACTTTAAATATGCATGCCAAGACTTTTTGTTTTCATCCAACACTTTCTTAATTATATTGATCAGGCTCTTGTTAGACGACTCGGCCAATCCATTTCCTTGGGGGTAGTACGTTGTAGAATGGCCAAGAATGATATTATACTTTTGGTAGAGGCTGATCATAGCCATAGATTTCAAATCTTGGTTATTATATGTGACTATCTTTCGGGGGCAGCCAAATCTTGAAAAAATATTTTCTTCTAAGAAATCTATTACCACCGAGTCAATTGCCCTTTTGGTTGGAATAGCTTCCACCCATTTAGTAAAGTAGTCTGTGGCAGTTAAGATCCACTTGTGCCGGGTTCTATAATGTGGATTAATCTCTCCTATAAAATCCAGCCCCCATTGTTGAAAAGGGGCTTCAGTTTTGACCGGAACTAAAGGTAGCATCGGGAGTTTCTGTTTTCCTGCAAATAGCTGACAAGGGTTATAGGCTCGGACCTTGGCGTTAATTTCTGAGAAAAGTTTTGGCCAATAATACCTAGCCCTCAGAATTTTGTAAGATGTGGCCCTCCAAGCGTGATGTCCTCCACACACTCCTTCGTGAAATTCACTTATAACCCTTTCTGTTTTCGATTCGACTAAGTAGATTAACAAGAAATCGAGTGGGTCTTTCCAATATAGTTGATTTTCGACAATACAATACTTAACCTCATGAAGCTTTAAAGTCATGGCTTTTGATGGCGATAGTTCACTCAGGCATTTTAGAGTCAGCAAGTAGGATACTATTTTTCTGTACCATTCTGATGATACGAACTTCTCCTCGATCTTAATTGCACTTGTTCATTCATCAAGCTCATTTATGTTCATGTCTTCCTCACCTTCCTATAGGCATTTTATATCCAGAACTCTGAGATTTGATTCAGCCATAAGTTTTTCCAGGCCTTGTCCCTTTATCAGTTTAGTAGGTTTGATTTCTAGGTCAAATTCTTGAATCTTGGCAAGCCATCGTCCTCTTTTCCCATCGTTGTCTGGTTGTACCAAAATATCTTTCACAGAACTTGTAGGTACGTACGCGATTATCTTGGAGTGTAATACATATGTTCTAAATGCCTTCAGTGATTTTACCATGGCGTACGCTTGTTTTTCTATTATATCATATTTAATTTCTGTGTCTCTGAGGCTCTTTTTGAAAAAGGCGATCGTCTATTTGAAACCCTCTTCGTTTTTTTGGAGGAGCACCATAGCAATCGTGTGTTTGGAGGCAAACGAGAAAATAAGAAAATCTTTTAGATAATCGGGGCTTGCCAATACAGGTGCCTCGGCTATGAATTTCTTAATGTGTACGAATGAATCTTTGGCCTCTGTTGTCCACTTTACTTCACTGTCCTTTTTCAACATATCTGTGATCAATTTTACAATTTCAGCAAAATTTGGGATAAATCTTCGTAAAAAAATTATTTTTTCTAAGAAAGATTGAATTTCTTTTACATTTCTAGGAATGTTTATAGTGTCTATCACTTCAACCCTCTTAGGATCAATCTTAATTCCATCCTTAGATACAATATCACCCAAAATTTTACCTTCTTCCATGGCGAAGTGTGATTTCTTGGGGTTTAAAGACAGACCAAACCTGTGGCATTTTTCGAATGTTTGTTTAATATGTACCAAATGCTCTTCGTTGGATTTAGAGAAAACTGTTAAATCATCGAGATAGATGACTACGAACTTATCCCTCTCTCCGATGAAAGTGATGTCCATAGCGCATTAGAACGTGGCTCCTACATTCATCAAACTGAAAGGCATTTTATCATACATGAACGTACCCCAAGGGGTAGTAAAAGTTGTTTTTTCTTTATCTTGTTCATTCATGGCAATTTGATTATATCCAGAGAAATCGTTAATCATAGACATTTTGTTTGCCCCAAATACCCTTTCTAGCACGTGATCCATTTTAGGTAGCGGATAGTTGTCTTTAAGAGAGGACTTATTTAGATTTCTAAAATCCATGCACAGTCTAATTTCCCCACTCTTTTTTCTGATCGGGAACGGGTTTTCCACCCAGTCGGAATATCTCAAAGGTACTATAATTTTCTCCTCTAAAAGATTATTCACTTCTCTCTCGACCATAGGCAATAAAATGGGGTTGATATGCCTAAGATTTTGTCTAAAGGGTTTGACCCCAGGCTTTAGAGGTATCTTGTGATTGATCACGGTAGTGTCGTAGGTTCTTAACTCGTCGTAAGACCAGGTGAAAACATCTTTAAATTGTTTGAGTAGGTCCTTATACTTGCCTTTTATTTCAGGGGGGAGGAGTTTAGATATTTTAACCATCCTGGACTCTTCTTTGGTTCCTATGTCACAGTCCTCAACCTCTTCTAGTTGGGTTTGTAAGGTGGATTTTATAGGTATGTCATTTTGATCAAACAATATTTCCAGAGGGATCAGTCCTTTTGGAATCTGGTTATTTTTTAGGACCAACATGCGATGATTTGCGATTTTGTCTTGGAAATCTTGAGGGTCCTCTCCTTCTTGCATGATCCATATCTGGTCATTCTGATTTTCTTGATCTGCGTGAGTTTCAAAAAATTCACCTACTGCTTCAAGAAACTTCTTAATTTGTTCATCATCCTCAAAAATCTGCCAGTGCTGGATATTATCCGGTATATATGGTTTGTGTCTTATCTCTATGTGATACTTCAATTTAAAGGTTGTAGGAGGAGTAAAAGTTGAAGCTGCTTTAGCTAATGCATCATCCTATAAGTTTTTTGTGTGTGGGATGAAGTGGACATTTATAGACGAGAAAATTTTTTCCATCAGATCCCAGGCACAATTTATGTATGATCTTAATCTGGGATGCTTGGCCTGGTATTGCCGATTTATTTATTTGACTATCAACTCCGCATCTCCGTATACCTCTAGGTTTTTTATTTTTAGCCTCTTGGCAGCCTCTAATCCTAATACCAAGGCTTCGTATTCACATACATTGTTAGTATAATCTATATCCCATTGTAGTCTGTAAGAAAAAGGGACAACGAACCTTTCTTCAGGTGCTACAAAAAGAAATCCTGCACCAGCCCCTTCGCAAGACAGGGCACAATCAAAAAACATTTTCCAGATACCAGTGCTACACATGTCCTCGGTCATGTAACCTGACTCTTCGTGCTCTATATCGTTTTCCTCTGTGCAACCATATAAAACGTCATCAAAAGATAAGATACAATTTTCTAAATCTTGATCTGTAATGTAAATAGGGAAATTGTTCGGATTTTGAGGGTCGCTTACTGTATATTCTAACCTCATCTCCCTGTACAATTGATTAAATTTCCCACCAAACACAAGAATCATGGCGTACGTCATATCCAATTGAAGAGAACCCCCCAGCTTGGCTCCCCATGACCTAGACAACAATAAGTCGTATTTGGGGGGAATATCAGCAATGACCACATCCATCAAGATGCTCTTAACTGGGACCTGTGCCAGGGTGACTACTAAATCCTTTATCATTCCCATCCACTTAACTTTTCTTGAATCAAATGAGTAAAGATCTCTGTAAGGTCTGGTGATCTCGAGACCCAATTTGTTCATAATAATTGTAGGCATCACGTTATGTGAGGCTCCGGAGTCTAACATGCAATTATGTAGCAGTTGATCGTATACATTTAAGGTGATATAAAAGGGAGCAACAGTGTCTTCAGCTCCTTCAAAATGTGGACCAAAAGTGATGTTGGGCTTATCATCTTCCAGGTTCAAAACACCAGATTGGCTTTCTAGCTCTGAAACGCCTATCACTTTGGTAATCTTCTTTCAATATACTAGGTTTTTCGCTAACTCTACCAGAGGAATTGGTATCTTAATTTTATTTATCTCGTTTTCGAAACTGAAAACTCCGCTCACCTTGTCTGTTTCTCTAGTTGGGACTTTCAAATCCTTCTTTTCCAACTTATTGGTCTGGACTGCCTTATTACTCATGATCTTGGTTAAAGGTGTATTTGTATTATCTGCTTCGGATTCCTGTGTTTTAGTATCAACCTTTTCCACTTCGGGTTCTTGTGCTTTTACTACTTTGGCTTTGTTGTTAGGTAACACGGTTTGTTCTGGGGTAGGCTCATAAGTTTGACCTCTTGGGAGAATTTTATTAGGTTGAGTAGTTGAAATAGGCTTACCCTTAGATCTCAAGTTATACCTAGGTTGGACCTCAACCATTATCGTACCAGTTTCTTCTTGATAACTACAAAGTTCAGTATAATCTCTTTCTTCAACCTCAATAGACGATTGTTGAGTGTTTGGAGATTTTTCATAATCCTCTTTAGTCAGATAAGGTTGTGTGCAATCATCACCCAAGTTCGTGACATCATCATCTGAATCTCCCAAATCTTGGAGATCATTCGCTCCTATAAAATTTTTGTTCTTTAGGGGAGTTTGTATTTTTTGATCTTCATTTTTTATCTATCTTTGTTGATTTGGGGGATTGGGATTCTTCCTAAAATCCTTTTTGGTGAAAGAATCAAATTTGGCCTGTTCTAGCTCCATTCTAGATATCTTATTAGACAGTTCCTTAATTACAGTGGCCATATCATCTACTTTTTCATCTGTGTATCTATTAGACCCTAATGGCCCTGCTTGTTCTCTAAAGCGTCTAGTTTCTCGGTTTCCCACTTCTACTTTAGCTTTTAACTTACTAGAAGCCATCATATTTGACTCAATTTTTATAGCATCATCTTGCATTCGGTTTAGAGTAGCTCCCCTTCTTTCTCGTAAAAGAAGTGCAAAATCTGGTTCGAAATCCCCTGCGAAAGTTACTTTGGTTGCGGGTTGGGACGATTTAACCTCAGCTGGGATTTTGTTATACAGCTTGTTGAATCTTTGAATAAACTCCATAATTGTTTCTGAATTATTTTTTCTTAAAGACCTAAACTCGGTTAAATAGTATAGGTGGTCCTTTCTTTCGCCCCATTGTCTAAGGAATGCATCTTCCAGGGCATCATAGGACAAGATAGATCCTGCAGGTAGACTCCGAGACTAAGTTTGGACCTGACCTTCAAAGGTTTGGACAAAAAGCCTTGAATACACATATTCATGTTCAAGACCTAGGATGTCTGTGAATTGATCAAAGAAATTTATGTGTTCGGTTGCGGTTAGATCTCCTTCCCCAGTGAATTTTGGCAAATTTTTTATATAATTTTCGGGAAGGTCGTGCAGAGGAACAGGAAATACCAAAGGAGCATATCTTGCTGCCACTTTAGCAAACACTCTGGGAGGGGGGGAAGACCCTTGGCCTCCAGCTCCTCCCCCAGGAGCACCTCCACCTCCTCCTCCGACAGCCCCTCCACCACCCCCTCCGGTGGTTGCCATCATTACTAGTGGAAAGTTGTAAAGGGGGTTTTGGAATATTAAAAGTGAATCTTTACTTTCTATGTGGGGTGAAAAATCCAAGGATGACTGGTAAGGGATGCAAGGGCTTGGCTCTTCGGACTTGCAAGAGATGTAGTCAGGGGAACCAACGAGTGTGGAAACTGGATGTGTGAAATATTCTTCAGGACTGTGTGGGGTCACGAAATTCAACTGAAGGGTCGATGATATATCGACAACAGATGAATTTTCTACAGGACTTTTTCCTTTGTGTACTATAGAGGTTATCGGATGAGTTTCACTTCTAACTTCGAAGCAGTTTGATGTTAGATCTTTTGTATTGAAAAGAAGGTTGTGTGAAGTTGAAGGTTCATAAGAACTCTTGGTCTTCAGTTGTGGGTATTTAAGCTGATAGACTGCAGGGGTCGGCTTAAGAGAGCCTCTCACCTTTAAAATCTTCTCAGGATCGGTAATGGGTGTGGTATGTTTACCATTCGGGTTTTGCCTGGTATTCCTTCGTTCGGATGCCAGCTTATTAATTGTGGAGTTGCCAAGTGAAATATTGTAAAGCCTTTAAAAGGTGTGCACTCTTTGTTCACTATCAAAGGGTGGCACTTTCAACGAAATATTGTTGTTTTCCCAGGGAAAAATATTTTGTAACTTCGGTCCCCAACAACGGTGCCAAAAAGATGTTGTTCCAGATTTTGTACTTAATTCTTAGAAGTACAGTGTCTAGGCATCCAAAAGTGAGTAAGGGGTAGAGAAGGAAGAAATTTCGACCTTCGGCAAGGGAAGCTAGGGATAATTTCTAGGTTGTCATCTAGCTTCCAACTGTTCCTGGATGTTTATGTCCCTTTCAATTGCTGCCCACAAACGTTCCAGTTCTACCCAGGTAGTGGTTGTTTTAAGAATAGTATCAAAAAGATTCAAGGCAATATGTGTTTGAACTGATAGTCCAGGTTGTATATTAGGTTGTCTTGTCACAGGGACAGTCATAGAGGAACATAATGATAAGAAAAACTCAAAGAATTTTTAGATGTTATCTTGATTTTGGTTGTATATAGGAGAGTTTATAGCTCCGGTAGTGAAAACAAGGTGCAAATCAAAGGCCCTTTCCCGTAACTGAGTTATATTTTAATAAATGTGTGTGAGGTGTAAGAAAACATTAAGTTGTCTATCATGCAAGGCTCATATCAAGGGAGAATCTCACTTATAAACATAAGAAGAAAAAGATAAAGAAATAACCCAATGAAGCATAAAATATATATAGAAATCTAAAATGTTCACTAGTCTTATACCTGCTGATAGCCGGTACAGAGGAAAAATGGTAAACAATATAGAAAACTAAAATTTATTCACTACAGTAGAGGTCGTACTAAATTATAGCGAAGCATTCATCAAATACATATATGAAATGAAATTAGATATGAAATACAAGGAAACAAACTCATAACACAGTCGTGACAGAATCAAGAATCTTCGGATTTTCTTTATATTAACTCTCGAGGGAGGAAAATCTCTATTACAATCGACCCAAAAAGGTCCAGCCTCTTTTTCTTCCTTCTATTGTATATTTATACGAATTTACATATGATGGAATCCCAATCATTCAAGGATTTTTAGTTACAACGAGAAGGAGATCAATCATTTCATTTCTTTATCCTATGTCTTTATTTGGTACCAAAATCCTGCCCTCTCGCATGCTCGGTACAAGTGACACATTTTTCCACCAACTGAGATATCAACCTTGAAGGTTCTGCTTGACAATTGGCCTAAAAAATGTAACAATCTCTGACTAATTGCGGCAACCTTTCTTCCATCTGTAAGTCTAGGGTGTCAATAGCACACAATTGCACACTTGGTTTAATCATACATTTATCTATTTGAACTATATTTTCCATAGTTACTTGTGAGATTTTGGCCAAATATCTTTCTTCTTTTTCATTTATATCAAGCAAGAGTTTCGCCATATCCATTTGGCTCAACGTCTCAGCATTACTCTCGCTATCAATGCCTAAGATATTTCCATTTATGGAACCGAAAGCCTCTTCACAGGATTTCCTTACCTTCTTGGCGTGCAATTTGCCTTCTGATATGATGCATTCCCATTCTTTCAAAAAGATATTACCTCGGGTCTGTTCCGAAATGGAAAACTTAGAAATTTTTCCCGATTCCCTATTTATTGTAGCTATTAGAGCCTCTTGAAATGCGACCCGAGCTACTCCAGCTTCTCTCTCTTTGAAAGATAAGTTTTGTAATACTTGATCAATAAGAAGACAATTGTCCTGAATCGTATCTACCTTGGCAAGTAAATTTTGTTGGGCTGTTGAAACTTTGCTCCGAATCTCCATAGCCTGGGACTGGAATATCCCAATGTTTATAACTTGGCTTTCAGCTAACTCTAATCTAACCTGTAGTTTCCCTATCAAGTCTCTTTGCTGGCCTACCTATATTTGACTGGTCTGAGCTACCAACTCTGCTTGTTCGAGATTAGCTTTGAGTAGCTCAATTTCCATTTTGTCTTCCATCCTTTCTTGTTCTATTCCTGCGTTCGCCTAGTCCTTGGCAGCTTCCTCTGTTGTGGCTAGCTTAGCTTCTAGGGTTTTGATGAGGCAATTTTTTCGCTTCAACTGATTTTTCAAAAACCCAACTGAAAATTGGTTTGTCGTAGCATATGCCCCTAATGTCTCGGCTATTTCTATCGCAAACTCTTCTTTCTTCTTATCTTTCCCATCGGTCAACACCTTGAACTTATTGGCCGTTGATCTCTCTTCTTGATAGAATTCTCTTTTTACCATAGTTTTTCTCTTTTTATCAAAAAAGAACTCATTTGGAGGGAGCTCTTCCATCCTTATAGGTCTCAATTCTTCGTTGAAAATCCACCCTGCATCTATGTTCCCTTGAGTTGACTATAAGGGAGTAATGGAGGTGATGGGATCTCTGATTTTCTTAGTTGAATGGCCTGGAGTGGTAACTGGAGTCTGCTTTTTCGACGGATCGGGAGTTTTTATTTCCGGTTTCAGACTCTTAGTTTGCTCCTCCTTGTCCTGGTGTTCTTCTTTTCTGGGTGTTGAATCTTTTGAGCCTTCAGCTTCTTTTTGTTGCACCTCTACTGTTATTAGATTTTCACCCCGCAATACTGGGGGAAGACAACTTTGTGAGATCGGAAGAGC
>CBVK0100872743.1:0-14777 GCA_900067695.1 Picea abies | reverse complement strand
AAGTTCTTCTCCCTTCTCTCTTTAGGAACTCAGGCCACTGACCCCTCTGAAGGAAACATATAGGTTTACATCATTAACGATCATAGGGATGACGAAAATAATGTGTAACACAATGTGAAGGAGATGTCAGCCGAAGCGATTTAGAGTAGTATTTTATGACATTCTTCGTCACGCTGGTTTTAGTAACCATTGATAGTGGGGCCTTCCCAATTACTGGGAGATTCTGGGTCTACTATTGCACTATCCTATCAAAAGCTTTACCGAACCTTAAAGTGTTCAGATTGGAAACCTTGTGAGCCTTGGAGGGTGTGAACAATCCTAGTCCAAGTTCACCCAACAGAAAGTGTCCACCTCTGAGTGGGACTTCAGTCGTTGACCCCAAAATGTTTATGTCCATGGGGGATGCATCATTGTTCTTTTATTCTTCATATTTCCGTTGTTCCTCCACTACTTCTACTTCGACTTCAACTATTTCTTTCTCTTTAGCGACCTCTTCTTCTTATCTTCACTTCCACTCAACTTCTTCCTCCTTTCTCTTTTGTTGTTTTTGCAGCGGTCTTGATTGTTGTTGCTTCTTTTTCTTCTTTTTGTTTTTGTTGTTCGTCTTCCTCTTCTTGTTTTCCTTTGATTAAAAAGCTTTCATTTCTTTCCTTTCTCTCTCTTCCTCTGCCATGTTGTTGATTAAGAGGTTTTCATCATTATTTCCACTTCTGCTACTTCTTCTTTGGCCTTCTTATGGGATCCTCAAACTCGTTGTTCATTTGCTATCTTTCCCAGTGGACTTCCCCTTCTTTTTAAGATGAAATCATGGTATGTCCTCATGCGACGATGGATTTCCTCTTCTTCCCAAACATCAATTTTATATTCCCACCTATACTTGTGGTTGATGCAGTGCTATTTGACCACATCTAGAGGATCACAACTCCAGAATACTTCCTCTCTGAAGTGGAAAGACACCAATATGTTTACTTAATAATGTGCCTCCTTGAATCCTTCGAATGAATATGAAGTGAACCACAGTGGGAGGGGAGGCCATATAACCTTATTATCTTTGTATAGTGATACACCAACTCCATTCATAATGATCTGGTAGGCTATTTCCTGTAACACCGACTTGTTCATAATGAAATTTTGGAGCAAGTGTGGGGCCTTGTTGGCTTCGTATATCCTGAGGTACATTCCATACTCTTGGAGATACTCGTCCCTTATCCTATTGACTTTTTCCTGTGCTTTATCTATCATGCATGTTGTAGACAAGTCGAATATATGTTGGAACAGAGGAGCCAAGAAGTGGTGGAATATTTTTTGATACTCAGTTCGGTACTTGTGCTCTCACAAGACATTGCAATAGATATGGATCAGGGGGTCATTGAGCTACCAGGCCCAACCCATATGTGGAAAATTCATGGCATATCCAAACCATGTCTAGGATATGCAAGGATATGTGGAAGCTTGGAAATTCCCCAGCACGATGTTCTTCGCTGCTCCGAGAGCTTCTTCCAAAGATGACGATAAAATATCGGTCCAATTGAAGGTTGACCTGACATATGCAACATAGTAAATAAGGGGCACCCAATTTATCCAAAACCTTTGAGCATTGAGCTCCCTGTATAGTCTGCACAACATGGCCACTGCATATCGATATGGCGCTTTAAGTAGGTTGGTGGGGTACTCGCCCGACGACCTTGATTCAAATACTTTGTTGGGTTTGTACCATGCCTTTGAAATTTATTTTGGCTTGTGCGGGAACTTATTTACGAGATTATCATCCACTGATTTCTCCCCATCTTCCAAGTGGTAACAACAAGAAATTATTGAAGTTTCAAAGGAGGCTATTAGGTGGTATTTGGAGTTTAAAATATATTTGGTTTCTAGGTTAGCATGCCTTACAATCCATGAGATAACATTTGCACATGGAAACACCATTGCATGTGCTTCCAACTTGTATAGCTTGGATTTATTGATATTTATGAACGTATGGAGATCGAGGTCATCCTCTGCCATCTAGGGGAAGGTCTGGTTTTTAAATATTTTGTAAAATTCACCCCACTTGAGTGAAGTCTCTTTGTCGATAACACCTTTGGTGTCTTCGTATACAAGACTTGGTGTGTCAACATCTTCTTCTTGTGCACTCTTGCTTGCAGAGGCCTCTTCGATAGGGGCCTTGTCAGTTCTTTGCGAGAATTTCCAAGGAGACATGGTCAAATATGAAAAAATGACATATTTATCATTATTCAGAAGAGACATTAGTGTTAAACAGATATATTGGATGTTCATTGACTTAAAGAGGCAAATAATTATCAAAGGGAGAGTTTGGGTTCCTGTTTGGGAAATTTTATAAGTTTTTCTGCAAATTCGGTGAGTGGATAATTCTACGCTGAAACCTACCTGTCTCGACGCCTAACTTGTGATTGTTTCTGACAAGGGGAGTTGTATCGATGGTTAGAAGAAGATCGCTTGTCAACATTGCAAGTTGTATCACAGGCGATCCCAAGATTAATGTAGATGAAGGAGGGCTAGGCTGTATCTGCCTCAAAAATGTGATTGGCGTCAATATAGAGAGGGATATATCGACCTTCATAAGTTGATCGTTGCTGACGAGGGAAGGAGCATTTCAACATCCAAATTTTGATCGACGCCGAAATGCAAAAAACTGGTTCTAAGGCTAAATCTGGCCCTTTTTATACTTAGATATTTTGACAAGTAGAAAACAAAACCGCCACTGTTTCTTGACATACTCAACCAAACTTTGTCATGAATGTTAAGACAAAGTTCCAATATGGAAGAATACAGGTCGTGCGAAGTGACTATGGTAAATTGCGAGGAAGAGGGGGAAGTTTTGGGTCAGGGCATGTGATGCAGGAGCATCTTTGGTTTTAGGTAATATGCATCACCCAAAAACATTTCAATTTTGTACAAGTTAATTTAGAATGAATAAGGATGGCTGCAACAATACTCGACAACTCATGCTGTTACTCCTTGTTTTAATTGACAGTGCTGCAACTCGTTGCAACTCCTATGATGCAACTCCATGCTACATGATTGGTGCTGCAACTTGCTGCAACTCCTATGTTGTGACTCCATGCTACAGGATTGGTGCTGCAACTCGCTGCAACTCCTACATTGCAACTCCACGCTATAGAATTTGTGTCACAATTTTTATGCTGCAACTCAACGTGCTGATTCCAAATTCAGTCCACGTAGCTCATGAAGATTAATTTCCAAGTGGAAATCATTGGTGAAGGAAGAGGAAACAAAAATGAATTGGAAAAATTCCGGGTAGCGAATAATCATGACTATTCTTCTTCCCAACGGAAGCGGAAACAAATAAACTGACAGAAACACCATAAAAAGAAGGGGAAGGAAGATGTCGTAGTGGATTCGATCTAGAATAAAGGAAGGTTTCCCTCAGGTTGATTTGAAGTGACTGAGACAAGCACCAAGAATGAGGCCGAGAAGAGACAATATAATCTGTAGAAGAAGAAAACAGTAAATTGGTTCTAGTATGGTGAGAAAAGATGTATTTCTAGATTGCATTTTAATAAGAGGCATTCTGAAATCAAGAATAAAAGAAAGGATTCACATCTTGTTTGTGTTCTTGTCATTGAAATTAAATCCTTATATTTCACTCTTAGCAATAGTAAATGAATTGTCTGTTGTGTGTTTGAATACGAGTTCCATTGTGCATTATGAAGGCAGAGCATAATCCTGTAGGTGTTAGAATCACTACTGGTCTATGAGATGCATCAAGTGGTATCAGAGTAGGTTCAGGTTCCTAAGTTGTGAGAGTACAGTTCCCAGAGGTAAGGCCTATGAATGTTGGTCTGAGTGAGGGATGTAAGATAACTCGTAAGGATGCCACCGCGAAGAGTAGGAGCAACACGAGGAGGTTCGATAAATAGGGAACTCGAAGAATTAAGAAGAAGAATAGAAGAGTTGGAGAATAGAAGAAATGGAGAAGCTGAGTTAGATTCTGAATTTGAAGGAGATTGAAGTTGAATAAAATGCTGAGGAAGGAGACCCATCATTGCATTTGATATCCTTCTTGAGTAACAAAGGTAGCATGAGGGTTGAAGTTTCATGCTATGATGGTCGTTTGAAGGCTTAAACTATTATAGATTGGACATGAGAGCTTGAAATATACTTAGAGTATGAGAATGTTCAAGATCTAAATCACGTTCATTTTGCCATTACGAAGTCTAAAGGACATGCTGCACTTTGGTGGGATATGCTGCAGAAAGATAGAGTAGAATATAGACTAGAAAATATTAAAACTTGGAAGAAGATGGTTAGTCAGATAAAAGATAAATTTTTACTTGTTGATTACCAATAGAACTTGTGTAAAGAAGTACAAAATCTCAAGCAAAAATGCGTGAATATACAAAAGAATTCTTCAAGATGTCACTCAGATTAAGGATGAAAGAACCAGAGTATTAGAGAGTGGAAAGATATGAAAATGGACTGAAGTACCAGATTCAAGATGAGATGAGTACACATTACTTTCTAAATGTAGACGAATCCTACCTGATTGTTAATTTTTGAGTTATTATTAGGTTTCCTTTCAATTTACTAGATAACAATAGCATAGGTAGGATCACTAAGAGAAACACAATCACAAGATACACAACATTTATCCTGGGAAATCCTCACGGGGAATAAAACCCAACAAAAACTTGCTTAATATAGATAGCCAATACAATTCCAAGACAATAAACCAAACACTAGAGAATATCCAACACTGAGCAATGCGCCTCTCTCTCTTCCTTCTTCCGACAAATGGAAACTGCAGCTTCCTTCAAACTTGCACAATAGATGAGTGAGCTGAGTGAGTGTGATAATCAAGCGCTGGATTCCTTTATTTATACAAATTGGCATGTGCTGAAAAGGTGTCTCTTCATTGGGCAGGGCCGACTTGTCTTCTTAGTGGTTAAAACCACTTTAATTAACCTGGGGGTCGACTTCTCAATTTTCATAATATATTTAGGGTTTGACCAATCCTCAAAAGGGGATTTGGTCAATTACAATGCCCAACATGATCAATCTACAAAGGGGATTTGATCTATAAATAAATGACTCAAATAATAATAATAATAAGTAGAATACTCTTTGCAGTTACAATATTTCAACACTCCCCATTAACAAGAAGGGTATTCTACAACATCATCACGAGAGAGAGAGAGAGGGAAACAACATCAAAAACATCTGGAACACCGACTTTCATATCTATAAATCATCGGAAGTTTTTCTCATCATCATCATTCACATCATGGAGCTGGAGTAGCATCATCATCCTCATTAGCATGAGGCTGAAGTAACATCATCATCATCTTTAGCATGAGGCTAAAGTAATATCATCAACATCTTTAGAATGAGGTTAAAGTAACATCATTATCTTCAACATTAAAGATGAAATAACATCATCATCATCATCTTCAACAAGAATATGAAGTGGCATCATCATCATCATCTTCAAAAAGAAGCTAAAGTGGCATCATCATCATCTGCATCAACATGGATTAGTATAATACTAATATATCATCATCATCGGTAACAAAACAAGGCTTATACAACATCAACAACAAGAATATCACAACACAAAGGCTGGATCATCATCATCAACAACAACATAACAACGTGAAGGCTGGAGCATCATCAACATCAACACTAGGTTGGAAATATTCAGCATGAAGTTGGCATCTCAACAACATCAACACGAAGCTGGAAATATTCATCATGAAGCTGACATCTCAACAACATCAACATGAAGCTAGAAATCTTCAGCACTAGGCTGGCATCACAACGCGGGGCTGGCATCACAACAACATCAACACAAAGCTAGAAATCTTCAGCACTAGGTTGGCATCATAGCACGAGGCTGGAATCAAAACAACATCAACACGAAGCTGGAAATATTCAACACTATGCTGGCATCACAACACGAGGTTGGCTTCACAACAACATCAACACGAAGCTGGAAATCTTCAGCACTAGGATGGCATCACAACATGAGGCTAGCATCACAACAACATCAACAGGAAGATGGAAATATTTAGCACTAGGCTGGCATCAAATCACGAGGCCGACATCAAAACAACATCAACACAAAGCTGGAAATCTTCAGTACTAGACTGGCATCACAACACTACTCCCCCTTTCGATGGAGGTCCTTTCGGACTACACCAAGCTTATATCGAAAGTGCTCAAACTTTACACGAGATAGAGGCTTGGTCAACACATCAACAACCTGTTCATCCATGCTAACATACTGGAGCTTTATGGCTCCTCTCTACAACATACCATGAATCAAGTGATACCGGATATCTATGTTCTCTGACTCATCATGGAACACATGATCTCTATATAATTTTGGTTATCACATAGGATCACGATGGCTTCCATCTCTAGATCTAATAGTTCTATCAACAACATCCGAAGCCATACGACTTCACAACTGGCGGAACATGCAACAATGTATTCCGATTTTGTCGTGCTTGGAGCAATGTTGAATTTCTCCCTATTCTGCCATGAAGTCATGGCTGATCTCAGACTGAAACAACATCCTGAAGTGCTCCTTCTATCAGAAACACTTCCATCTTAATCTGAATCAGTGTATCCATACAATATGAAGTCATGATCTCCATTATAACTGAGACCAAAATCCAACGTACCCTTAACGTATCTCATCACATGTTTTGCATCATCAAGGTGAACATGTCTGGGTTCTACCAAATACCGATTCAAGTCAAAACATATATCTTGCTTGGTTTTCATCAGATACATCACCGAACCAATAATTTGTTTGTACAAAGTAGCATCAACCAATTTTGATGAGGTATCTTCTAGGAGCTTCAACTTCATTTCCATGGGTGTGTACATGGATTTACATTTCAACATGTCAAACCTCTTCATTATTTCAACTACATACTTCCCTTCATTAAGAAAGGTCTTCTCTGGGTTTCTGCCAAGCTTCAAGACCTAAGAGATAATGCATTAGGTCTTTCATCAAAATCTGTAGTGAGCTTCTTCTGCAATATGTGATGAGCTTTTCTTCATCTTCTCAAGAATACATCATCTACATATAGTAGCAACATCACTGGCGCCTCATCATTCATGACCTTGAAGTAAAGGTTAGAATCAACTTTACTCTTGGTAAGGCCCAAGCTCTTTAGGAAATTGTCAATTCTGCCATATCAAGCTCTAGGAGCTTGCTTCAACCTGTACTTATCATTTTTCAACTTGCAGACCTGAGTCTTATATCTTCAAATTCAAACCAAATTTTTGCATTACATTGTACCAATCTGGTACACTTGCTCAGTTGCAACTCAATCTGCACAATCATGTGCTAGCTCTATGTGCTCTTTGTAAAGCACTATCTGTCTCACCGCCTGAGAGTATGTACTCTCCTCTTTCTACAATTGTTCCTTCTAGAACTAGGACTCTGCACATGCAATTGTTCTGAAGTTGTGAATGGTTGCTCCATTCTTACTACGACTGTCGAAATCTGAGAGTAACTCCTCTACTTCATCACGACAACAACTTCATATGAAACTAAGAGTGGCTCAATAAATAATATTGAAGGTAGCTCTTCTTCTTTCATGGAGGTAACTCTATATTTTGTTGTAGTCATATCTCCATGACCAAACTAATGTAATGCACGAACTGCCACTCAATTTTAAATATGGGGATTTCTCCCCCTGCATCTCATACTATATATGAATCATGGTTGTTCTGGTTGTCTTCATAAATACTGGAACTGTTTCTTCAATTACTGGAGTAAGTGTCTCATCATAGTATTCTCCCTCTTGCTGGGAGAATCCTCTGGACACACATCGGGCTTTGTACATCTACAACATGTTTGATCTGTATAGATCAATCTTGGAAGTCAATACTGACTTCTCTTCTAGTCTCACTGAAGAATCCATATCTTAGTCTTTCTGATTGGCTTCCATCTCTGTCACTGAAACAAGGGAATCTTCCAGGAGATTTCATATCTCCTAGGAGTCTTTGAAGTTACGATCTAGTCTTCTCATGGAATTTGTCTCTCAATCCTGGAAGTTGTCTCTTCACCCGATCCTTTTTGAGATCAGGCTTATCCTTGATTTCTTCTGAGTCTGCAAGGACTTCATCATCTCTTACAAGGAATACTTGGTGTTGAATACTGAGTCTAAATATGAAAAGCTGAGTCAAACTTCAAGTGAATTATGCTTCCTGTCAAGGTGGCTTCATTAACCTTTGAACAATTCTGTTGTGAGTTCTTGTTCTAATGTTCAGTCATCTTTGGAGTCTTCTGCTCCTTATAATCAATCTCCACATGAGATACTCTATATTTCAAAATATAACTTCTTCTTCATATTCTTTGGTACATGGATGTATATCGTCATGTACACAACTTGGATAGTTTGCTTCATGTCTCATTGTGTTGCCTCCTGCAGCCTTCACTATAGTTTCCTCAAGGTTATTACCTATGACTTGAAACAGGGTCAACAAAACAACAAGCAAGAATAATACTCTTTTAATGATAGTAATAAAACAATAGCACGAATAATCATCACAGTAGCCGCTTTAGAGATTTCACTTGTGACCTATCTATAAACAATATCAAAAGTAAGAAATACAATACAAAATGACGTCAACACTCTTGTAGTGTTGTGAGCAAACATTCCTCCATGGTAACCTGGAATCAACACAAGAAGTTTCTCCTAGAGGAGATGTTAGTTGTATCTGGTAAATTATAACATTAAGAATTTATCTCAATATGCTCACATGCTACCAAGTATAATACTTTTCAAATATTGCCACCTCAATTACAATGTTTACTTGTAAAGGGGTAGTTATCAACTTTGTCATGTGCAACTTTGGATCTTATCAACTTAATTAATCAAACCTGGAACCCAGAGTCTTGTCCTCAAGAATGAGTGTGTTGCTTTTCTTTCAAGTCTCCTTCACTCAAGATGACAAGTGATTTCTTCAACCTGTCTTCTGTACTAGGACAATATGCTATCTTGACAGAAGGTTGGGTTAGAGAATAAACTCTATGATCTCAACTTTAATCCATCTAATACCTTGACTTTAATTTTGACCAAAGGTTAGTATGATGCAACCTAGATCAAAATAATGTCATAACAAATGGATGCATATCAGAATAATCAAATCTGGGTTGCATTATGCCTTTGAATGTGTTGTATCTTGAGATCCTTCTGTATATATGGAAAAAGATCCCTTCTTTTGCAAATACCCTTTAAAGATTAACAGTTTAAACATATGTGAGTACATACCTTTGATAGAATTTGTAGGTAGTGGCACCATCTTGTAGCAACAATAATAATTACCAACCCTTATAAAACATGAATGGTGACTGCAACTGGTACTGCAACTGATACTTCAACTGATGCTGCAACTACAACTAATTCTGAAACTGCAACTGTAACTGCAACTGCAACTTAGGGTTTTATGAGGAAACCCTAATTTTTCAAACTTCAAATTTTGAAATTCTGATCCAGGGGCTAGATGCACTGAGTTGAGGCGAGTAAGCTGGTGCAGTCAAATTTATGAAAATCAAAATTGTAACCCTTGAAACTGAGCTTGCGGAAATCTGGATTGGTACTTCTGGTACTGGTTCTGGTTTCTTGGTTTTCTGGTACTTTTGGTTTTCCAGTACTTCTGGTTTTTTTGTTTTCTTGTACTAGTGAAAACTAGGGTTTCACTTTCCGATAGTTCTATCCACTGAAAAGGTACGCTCAAGATGCAAAAAGATTCACTAGGTTAGGGTGCACTTTTCTAGATGGTTTTTAGGAAAAAAATCCTCTCCAACAAAAAACCCTAATTTTCTTGTACGACAACAATGACGTTTTTCTTTATCCAGTGAAAGATGTTCTCTTCAACTTAGCTTTGATATCATGTTAAGTTTTGATCTATTATTAGGTTTCCTTTCAATTTACTAGATAACAATAGCATAGGTAAGATCACTGAGAGAAGCACAATCACAAGATACACAACATTTATCCTGGGAAACCCTCATGGGGAAGAAAACCTAGCAAAAACTTCCTTAATATAGATAGACAAAACAATGCCAAGACAATAAACCAAACACTAGAGAATATCCAACACTAAGCAATGCCCCTCTCTCTCTTCCTTCTTTCGACAACTGGCAACTGCAACTTCCTTCAAACTTGCACACTAGATGAGTGAGCTGAGTGAGTGTGATAATGAGGCACTGGCTTCCTTTATTTATACAAACTGGCAGGTGTTGAAAATGTGTCTCTTCACTGGGTAGGGCCGATTTGTCTTTTTAGTGGTTAAAACCACTTTAATTGACCTGGGGGACGACTTCTCAATTTGCATAATATATTTAGGGTTTGACCAATCTGCAAAAGGGGATTTGGTCAATTACAATGTCCGACATGATCAATCCACAAAAGGGGATTTGATCTATAAATAAATGACTCAAATAATAATAATAATAAGTAGATTACTCTTTGCAGTTACAATATTTCAACACCGGTTTCTTTGAAGGTGGAAGAAAATGTTGACAGAAGAATACGACAGAAGTTCTGGGGAAAAGGAACTAGAGGTAGAGGCAGAGCAAGTGCTACTAAAGACAATGAGAAGGATGATGAGGCGACTAGTAGTAAACATGCAAGAGGAGGAGAAGCGTTGGCAGAGGTATAGGTTTTGGCCACGGTAAGTATGTAATTATATGTTATAATTGTGGAGCAGAGGGTCACAAAGCATCAAAATTTCCAGAGAGGCATAATGCAACAAGAATAAATGAATCTAGGATGCAAGTCACCCAAGTGGATGAGGCAACAACTACTAGTGGGAATGTGGAAGTACTTCGACAAGAACAAGGAGAAAACCTGATGTTGTGGAGAGCATTACTCAAGCCTAATACAAAGGAAGCAGTAGAACCTGAATAAAGAAAGAGAGTGTTCAAGACTAAATGTAAAATTCACTATAAGTGTTGTCATTTGGTCATAGATGGGAGGAGTATAGAAAATTTGGTATCCATTAAAGTAATGGGTAAATTGAAGTTGAAAGGAATTCCACATCCCTATCCATACTGAGTTTCATGGTTGCAAAGGGGACAACATGTGAATGTGACTGAACAATGTTTATTGAGTTTCTAGATTGGAAGTTTTAGCGAACAAGTTTTATGTGACGTGATTGAGATGGATGCCTGTCATGTATTTCTTGGGAGACTGTGGATGTTTGACAAAAAGGTATTCCATGATGGTAGAGAGAATTCATATGAATGTGTCAAGGATGGTCAACATTATAAGTTGGTACCAATGTCAGAAAATAATATGGACAGTAACAACAACAAGGGGATGGAAAACAATAATAACGAAGTTATGAACGACAATAACAACAATAATATGCATGGAATCTATAATCGAATCATGTTATGTTCTGCTAAGGAGTTTCTAAGAGAAAAAAAACATAGTGGTTATTGTTGGCTATAATTCCAAAAAGGATTTAGGAGACAAAAAAAGAGATTTTATATTAGTCGAGATTCAACACTTGTTGAAAGAATTTAAGGAAATTGTAGCAAATGATTTACCAGTAGGATTACCCCCATTGAGAAGCATATAACACTAGATTGACCTGATACCAGGGTCGAGTTTTCCAAATAAAGAACCTTACCGAATGACTCCAACCAAGAGTGAAGAGGTAAATAAACAAGTACAAGAGTTACTTGACAGAGGGTTAATTCGAGAAAGTTTGAGTCTTTGTGCAATACCAACAGTTTTGACACCGAAAAAGAATGGTGAGTGGTGGATGTGTACAGATTCATGGGATATTAATAAAATTACCATTAAGTACATGTTTCCTTTACTGAGAATGAATGATCTCATGGACTATTTGAGTGGCACTGTGTACCTCACGAAGATTGATTTGAAGAGTGGCTATCATCAAATCCGGATAAGGGAAGGTGATGAATGAAAGACAACGTTCAAGACAAAACATGGGTTGTTCGAGTGGTTAGTTATGCCCTTAAGTTTAATTAATGCACCTAGCACATTCATGAGGTTGATGAACGAAGTTCTAAAACCGTTTTTTGGGAAAATTTGTTGTCGTATATTTGGATGACATTCTGATTTTCAGCAGGAGAAAAGAGGAACATCTGGAGCATGTGAAGAAGGTGTTACAACGATTGAAAGAGGAGGCATTGCTGATAAATTTGAAGAAGTGTACATTTTTACCAAAGGAGATTGTATACTTGGGTTTTGTGGTTTCCAAAGAATGTTTAAATATGGATCTCGAGAAGGTAAAAGCTATATTGGATTGATAGACACCTAAATGCGCTTTTGAAGTCCAGAGTTTCCATGGAATGGCGAGTTTCTATAGGAATTTCATTCGAAATTTCAGTCAAATTTGTGTGCCTCTTACTGAATGCATGAAGAAAGGCACATTTCAGTGGACAACAACAACAAAAAAGTCATTTGAATATTTGAAAAAAAAGGTGACAGAACAACCCGTATTGGCACTTCCAGATTTCAATAAGGTATTTCAAGTAGAATGTGATGCAAGTGGGACAACAATTGGAGAAGTTTTGAGACAAGAAGGTAGACCGTATCATTTTTCAGTGAAAAGTTGAATGAAACGAGGAAGAAATACTCTGTTTATGATCAAGAATTTTATGCTATCATCCAGGCCCTGAAAAAGTGGTGACATTACTTGCTTCCAAAGGAGTTTGTTTTGATTATTGACCACAAGGCATTGCAGTACATTAACAACCAAGGTAAATTGAATAAAAAACATTGTAATTGGGTATAATGTTTACAAATTTATACATTTGTTTTGAAACACAGGTCAGGGACGTCAAACAAGGTTGCTAATGCATTAAGTCGAAGGAAAATATTGCTAAACACCATGTCAATTGTAGTGGTAAGTTAGGAATGCATGAAAGGGTTGTATGAAGATGATGCATATTTTATAGAGGCTTGGAAGGCATGTAGAGAACCATGGAGTATGGACCAGACACCATTCTTAGAGTACCACATTCAAGAAGGCTTCTTGTTTAAGAACCAACAGTTATGTATTCCACAAAGTTCAATACAGTTGAACCTCATTAGAGAGTTACACAATGGCAATTTAGGAGGACATTGTGGCATGGACAAAACTACATCATCGGTGAAAGAACGATACTTTTGGCCCAACATTAACAAAGATGTCAGGAAATTTGTTGAGTGTTGTAGAGTTTGTCAATTAGCTAAGGGTAGAAGTCAAAATACAGGACTTTACACTCCATTGATGGTACCTGAAAGACCATGGGAAGATGTAAGTATGGATTTTATTTTGGGACTACCTATGAAACAAAGGAAGTATGATTTTGTGATGGTAGTAGTAGATCGATTTTCAAAAATGGCACATTTTATAGCATGTAATAAGACAAGTGATGCTAGTGAAGTGGATGCCTTGTTTTTTAGAGAAGTGGTATGGTTACATGGCCTATCAAGGAGTATTACTTCAGACAGAGACACAATATTTCTTGGTCACTTTTGGAGGACACTTTGGAAAAGGTTGGGTTCTAAGTTGATATACATTTTGGCCTATCATCCCCAAATAGATGAGCATACCGATGTGGTGAATAAAATTTTAGGAAACTTATTGAGAAGTTTGAGTGGCAAAAATCCTAGACAATGGGATTTAGTTTTGGCACAAGCTAAATTTGCCTACAACGATTTAGTGAGAAGATCTATAAGGAAGAGCCCATCCAAATTATTTATGGTAGGTCACTTAAAGGGGTGGTAGATTTGGATGATTTACCAGATCCAAGAGATAAAAGGAGTGTTGATGCTAGTGATTTTGAAGACATTATGCAGGAAATGCATGAGCAGGTGAAGCAAAAACTACAGGAAAGTAATAACAAGTATAAACAAATGACAGACCTGCAGTGAAGACAAAAAATATTTAAATAAGGTGAGTTAGTCATGGATCACTTGAGAAAGGAACGATTTCCCAAAGTTACCTATAACAAACTTAAGTATAAAAAAATAGGACCATGTAGAATCTTAAAGAAAATTTCTGATAATACTTATCAGTTGGAACTTCTGGACAAGTTCAATATATCTCCAACATTCCATGTTGTTGATCTGCATGAGTTCCATGAAGTAGAAAACGGTGACGATGAAAGTACTCTGGACAGATGGGAAAAAATACCAGTCAAGCGAGTTGAGGAGGTGGAAAACAATTTGGCCACGAGGATTGGTAGAAAAAATTGCAACAAGGAATATCTAGAATATTTATTCAAATGGAAAAATAAAGGATTTGAGGATGCAACGTGGGTTTCCGAAGAAGAACTAATACACATGCGAAACTCTTCATCCTTTGGAACAATAACCACATGAGCTGGGAGCTCATGTTTTTCTTACCAAGGGTGTCTAATGCAAGAGCATGTTTGGTTCTGGGCAATCCGCATCACCCAAAAACATTACAATTATGTACAATTTAATTTAGGATGAATAAGGATGGCTGCAACTCTACTCAACAACTCATGTTATTATTCCTTGTTATAATTGACAATGCTGCAACTCGTTGCAAGTCCTATGCTGCAACTCCACACGAAAATATTGGTGCTACAATTCGTTGCAACTCCTATGCTACGAATCCACACTACAAGATTGGTGCTGCAACTCACTACAACTCCATGCTACATAATTTGTGTTGGAATTTTTATGCTACTCAATGTGATGATTCCAAATTTAGTCCATGTAGATCATGAATATTAAGTGCCAAGTGGAAATCATTGGTGAAGGAAGAGGAAACAAAACTGA
>CBVK0100872741.1:0-10841 GCA_900067695.1 Picea abies | reverse complement strand
TCATGGTTTATTTTTTTTGTTTTGAATGGTTAAATTTAGAGTTGTGAGCAATCTTTTGAAACCCTACGCGTAAAAATGGGTTTCCGCAGGAAACCCTTTCGAGACCTGCGGAAAACTAGACTTTCCGCAGGTGACCCTTAACCACAGTGCGGAAAGTCTGCACTGTGTGTTAAGGTCACCTGCGGGCAACGCAGAATCGAAAATTCATACAACGTTTTAACCATAAAAATCAAAATTTCTTAAGATTCAAGATAATGACTATCTTCTTATGTTTATTGTGCAGGTTAATAGTCATACCATGGTACTTGAGTGGAGGGAACGTGAGCACGAAGATGAAAATAATGCCGTCGAAAATCACCCGCAAACAATCAATGCCTTAAGAAACTGTGGGCTTCTAAAATTCTTCCGGATACCGGGCATGAGAGCCCAAGTTCGTTTATTGGAACACTTGATCCAAATGTGGGATCCGGACCAACAAGTTTTCCATGTGGGTGTCCATACATTGACTATTGATATCGAGGATATTTATTTTCTAACCGGTTTATCAAGAAGGGGTTCATATGTTAGCTTGACCGGTAGTCACAGAGGCGGTAGAAAGATGAGTGAGTATTGTAGAGACTACTGTGTGCCGGAGGTAGAAAGACGAAGGGGGAAAGTAGCTATATGGGGAGTGACCGACATCACTCTTCGTACTATCTTATTGACCATAGCTCGGATGGCGGGCAGTGCTTCTCCTCATATGGCTCTAAAGAGCTACTTTCAATATGGCCTCGAGTGTCTTGAGCCCCAGGTTTTTAACTGGGCTGATGCAGTATTGCGCAGTCTTAAAAAACAATTGACAAACAGCATGCGCAGACACCTCAAGCAATTTGGCTATGGATCACTGTTAGTATCCTTCTTCTGTGAGAGAGTCCCGATGTACAGTCTTCAGGGAGACTGGCATTTTCCAGGTCCTAGGGAGCCACAGATGCAGAGATGGTGCCAACTCATGGCAAGGCATGGGGTAGGACCGATTGTTAGATATGATGATCGTTTCTTCGATTGGCTCCAGAGTCAGGTAGTTATGATTGAGGATTATGCATACGCTGGCCTAGATTTTCGAGGTGATCCTGACCTCATCCTTCCTGAAGATACACAGTGGGGAGACATTGGTAAGAAGGTCACCAACTTTTCAAGTTTTTAAGATGTTTTTGTGTTTTAATCATATTAAATGTTTTTAGTTTCGTAGATTTTGTCGAAGACTAACATCAAAATGTATTGATAACACAGATGTTGGGGCCTACAGACCTGCTGGGAGTTCTCCTGTTCAGCGGTGAGGAGAAGCAATAATTCCGGTCCCCCAGCATGCAGCGGACTACTTCACCGTGGAGAAAAATTTAGAGGGCTTGATGCATGATATTCCAGACATGTCTTTGGATGAGGTCCCACAGAATGATCAACGTCATACCGTGGGAGTTCCTGCCTCTATGGGTCATTTGCTCCGTAGGGTAGTCAGGACTTTAGTATGCTATCGTGATCATCATTGATTTCATGATATCGTTATGTAGAAGCCATGAGCTTCCATTTTTGATCTTTTGGGTCTTCGGACATATTTTGTAACAAAACTTTTGATCGTTATATATATATACATGGTTTTTACCAGCTTACTTTACACTTGTGTACATGGGTTTGATTTATAAATTGTTCAAATGTCTGTTTAATACATAATTAGCTAACGCATCTGTTAATGTATTGAGATTTCTTGGAATGTGTTGATATTCTAAATAAACAAAATGTCTTTCCAAGAGGCGAATCCGCAAATAAACTCTTAATAATGTAGGACTTTGGATAGAATAAACATTACTTAGCTGTAGCACCACTAACTGCGAGTCAAGTCTCACAACCAAACGACGAATTCCAAGAGAGATAGCATCAACCAATAACTCAATCATGGTGCTATACTCTGCAATGTTGTTGGTTGCTTGCCCGAGACATACACCTCGTAAAGACATAAGCTCGTTAGTTGGGGCATAGATAGCCCAAGCAGCGGAAGCTAGATTCTGAGTACTACGGCTAGCATCGTCAGCGAAGCCAATATAAGGTAGCGAATACTCCGACATCTGACAATCAAAACACATCGTAATCGTAAGGGTAAAGACCAAATAACGTCAAACTCAAAGCGAAAAAGTAATCACACACACTCAGTATGATACATAAAAATACAAATACTTCATGCACAAATGACTCATGCATAGTATTTCTTTAAGTACAACCCATTTCTGGGTTCACTCAAAGGTACCCCATCGTAATCCACTAGCTCATATGCCCCCTTGGTCAAAACTTTTCTAACAATATAAGGCCCCCGCCACATTGGTTCGAATTTCCCAGCTCCTAAGACATATTTATCTTGCTCATATAAAAGAACAAGATCTCCTTCAGAGAAGACACGAGGTTTAACATGTTTGTCATACTGTGCCTTAACACGTTTTTTCTGGGTTTCGATTACTAAAGTAGCATCACAGCGAGTCTCATCTAATCGCATTAGATACAATAGGCGTTCCTCTTCATCAGAAGTATTGGGTAAGAGCTCTACGGCTAGTTTCAAAGACGGAATCTCGCATTCTATAGGTAGAATGGCTTCCATGCCATAAACTAATCCGAAAGGTGTGAATCCTGTGGCAAACTTAACAGATGTCCGATACGCCCACAATGCCGAAAATAACATTGCGTGCCAACTGGTTTTATGTATTCCTATCATCCGTCGAATCATAGTGATAAGAACTTTGTTAATGGCTTTGACTTGGCCATTAGCTTGTGGATAATAGGGAGTTGAGCTATCATGACGAAGGCCCAATTTCTCTGTAAGCTCAGACATCATATTATTTCGAAAATGACTACCGTGATCGGTGACGATAGCCTGAGGAACACCAAAACGAGTGATGACATGGTTGAACAGAAAAAGTGTTGCAATCTTCCCAGTATTATCAAATGTCGACATTGCCTCGGCCCATTTAGTAAAATAATCAACAGCGACAATAATATACCCATGCCCCCCGGCCGAGTGAGGGTGACATGTCATGAAGTCAATGCCCCATTTAGCAAAAGGACCTACTGAGACTACAGGATGAAGGGGAGCAGGATGCGACCTGATCTTCTGATTATAGGTCTGGCATGCATGACACTTTTGAACAGCGGTGATGCAATCTTTAAACAACGAGGGCCAAAAGTATCCTGCACATAAGATTTTCTGAGCAGTAGCATACCCAGACATATGACCACCACATGCTCCTGAGTGGCAATCATTCAAAGCTCTCTCGGCTTCTTCAAAGGTTAAATAATGTCGAAACACAAAGTCAACACCTCGACGGTACAGAGTATCACCGAGAATAATATAATTACGTGCTTGATAACGAATACGACGTCGCTCAGCACTAGACAAAGCAGGCCGGAAAGTTTGAGTTTGGAGATATATAATGATATCTCAGTACCAAATATCATCGGTACTTATAAGGAAAAGTGACTCGTTAGGTAACGAATCAACTGCTACTTTTTCCGTTTCAATGTGGGGAAAGTCACAAATCAACTCAGCGAAAACTAAAGACTTCTTCAATGTGGCGTGATCAAATTCCAAATCGAACTCCTGGAGAATAACAATCCACTTGGAGTACTTGCCCCCCAGCAATTGACGAGTCAATATATGTTGCATGGGGTTACAGTGGTAAATCACAGTAGTTTTCCTGGCGAGAATGTAATGACGAAAACGTTGGACTGCTTGAACAGCAGCCAAGGCCAGTTTTTCAACATGTTGATATTTAATTTCCGTAGAAGTTAAACTTTGACTCAGGTAATAGATAACATGCTCATCGTGATTATCATCCTCTTGAACGAGAACCATGCCGATGGTATACTCGGACGCAACTAAATAAAGAAAGTAATCTCGACTATAATCTAGAGGAAAAAGAAGAGGAGCTTTGGTAAGGGACAACTTCAAGGCTTCGAAGGCATCATTAGCAGTCTTCTCCCAAACAAAATCAGAACCTTTCTTTAGAAGACGTGTGAAACCCCGAGTAATTTCAGCATAATTCGGGATGAATCTACGAAGAAAGTTCACTTTCCCCTGCAAACTTTGTAGCTGATGCAAAGAAGAAGGAGGAGGGAGGTTAAGAATCGCCTCGACCTTGATAGGATCCACCCGGATCCCATGTCGTGAAACAATAAAACTGAGGAGTCGTCCGGATTCGACGCAAAAAACACATTTATGTGGATTCAAGCGTATGCGATAGAATCGACAACAAAGGAAAATCGCACGGAGATGCATAGGGTGATCAATGCGATGTAAAGAGTGAGCTGGCAAATCGTCCAAATACGGTTGAACAATATGCTTGATATCATGAAAAGCGTAAGACATAGCACGTTGGAACGTGGCACCTGTGTTATTTAGACCGAAAGGAAGTTTACGGTAGGCGAAAGTACCCCAAGGACAGATAAAAGTTGTTTTGTGTTGGTCCTCAGGAGCGATATTGATTTGATTATAGCCGGAAAATCCATCCATAAGAGAAAAGATTTTGCTACCGGCACAATCATCGACGATCTGGTCGATGAAAGGAGTTGGAAAATTGTCCTTAGGACAAGCTTTGTTGATATCTCGATAATCAACACAAACGCGAATACTACCACCTTTTTTATCGATTGGTACAGGGTTAGAAACCCATTCTGTCAATGCCACAGGATAGATAAAACCGGCTTTTAGAAGTTTTTCAACTTCAAGTTTAATGGCTGCGGCTTTACGTGGATGGACAGGACGGAGACGCTGCCGGACTGGTTTGGCTCCGGGGTAGGTCTTAATTTCATGTACCACAATAGACGGGTCAATACTCGGCATCTCTTCATAACTCCAAGCAAAGATATCACGAAATTCTTTGAACAAGGAAGTGTAAGTGACAATTTCTTCGGGAGAACATGAATTTCCAATATTAACGTTCTCAACTATCCCAGGTTTCACTGAAATATCTATGGGTATCGTGGGTGAAATGTTACTCAGGTTCCCTTCAGCAAAAACATCCTGTGTGAATTGGGGAACAGTAGAGATAACAACAACGGTTGACGGAGGTGAAATCCGTTGATAATTTTCAAGAGTTTGTTGTTCCAGAAAAAGTATGGAACGATGATACCCATCGTCCCAAGGGGTGTCATCTAAGACAGACATGATCATCTCGTCAGTTGGAAAGACAACACGGAAAGGATCCAGAGACAACTCCTCGCAAGAAGAAGTAGAAGGGGTTGTCGATTGAATATCTTGGTAGTCAGACTCAATCGGACTTAACAACATAACGTCGCCGAACCGAACATGATCTCCAGGATCAGGTACTATCCAAGGGTCAGCAGAGACTGGAAGTTCACGAGGTATGGTAGAGATCATATTAATAGAGGCGACGAACGGGCTTGGAATATTGGGAGGTGGTGGAATGGGAAAAGTACCCATCAACGATGAATCTTTTAAAAGACCAACGCCAACATTCTCATAACCTGGGGGGGTGTTCGCTATGAAAGGTACGTTGCCCGTGCGAGTATCGGCATTAAAGAAGGTAAGTTGATCAACCGTAACCACTCTTCCTTGATGAGGAAAGTGTAGAACACAAAAAAGGGTTGATACAATAGCACGCATAGAATCGACCCAACTTCGACCAAGCAGAAGATTATAATCAAGAGGAGTATCAAAAACTTCTATTTCTACTTGGACGGTCTTACCGTCAAGGGTGATGGGAAACGATGGCAGAACACCGTAAGGTTTGAAACCAGAGCCATTGAAGGCTCGCAAAGTGTTTTGGGACTCGGTTAATGGTGGAGAACCAATGGCTTTCCAACAAGAAAAAGACATGACACAGGTAGAGGCACCTTCATCAACAACTGTCTGACAAATGCTCTTGTCGGCAACAACAACTTGTATTTGAAATGCAAGTTGTGCGGGTAACCTAGGAATATGCTCGGTTAAGTCAAAGACTATCAAATTCTTGTCGGTAGGATCAATTCCACCTATGGCTTTCAACAGAGCCCTTCGCTATGCAGGACAGGTCTGAAGGACTTCAAGGGCAGACATCGCTAAAGGCGCCTGGGCCAGATCTTCTACGATGCTGTAGTTCTGAGCCGCACGCGCATGAGGATTGAATGCCGATTTTTTAACGACACCTTTGGGGGGTGGTCGTATAACTGTATCAAGGTTCGGTCTTTCGAGATGAAGAGGACCGGTGGTAGGTGGATTCGGTAGAGATGTAGATACCAAATCAGGAGGTGTATCGTCAATTTTCTCTTTAGAGGAAGTATAGTCTTTGGCTCGAGTGGTAAGTGTAACAGTGTCTTTCCTTGAATCACCGGTGCACATTAAAACATATGATTGTGTAGAGGTGGAGGTAGAGGGTTGATCATGGATGACCAACGAAGCCTGTTGTTGAGACAGGAAGGGTTGAGACAAGACAGCTGGAGTAGAAGGTTTCAATGTTGATTGAAGGAACTTATGAACTTCAGCATGTCTCGGACAATCCTTTGTATAGTGATCATCACCACACATAAGGCAAGGATAGCGTGGTTTGTGCTTATCCCGGTCATCAACAGGAGGGGTTTTGGTTTGCTCGTTTGGATTAGCATTTTTACCCTCCTTAGTCTTGCCTCTCCCTTTTTTGGATTTGTTCTTACCGGTAGGTGTAGTTTGAACAACGTTCACTTCCGAGGTCTTGCCAGCGGGAGGAGCAGGAGACAGAGCATTTTGAACATTAGAAGAATTGGACTTTGGGGTTGTAGAGGTCACGGAATGTGAATGGGAAGTAACTGCAGTGGTATTCCCAATCACACCATCAGCTGCATGGGAAGCAACTGGAGCAGTAGAAGCGCTGGAAGTACCAGGACGGGGTAAATCAGGTAGTAGGTCATACAAAGTGCCCGTTTGCGAATAAACGAGATCTAGATACTGAGCACGGATGATAGCCTGTTCTTCAGTGACAACACCACCCATGGCAATGTCTTTTGCAATTTTGTTTACAAACAATTTTGTAAACCATTCAGCTAGTAATTGATCAGGAAGCTCGAGTTTAATTAGACGTCTCCTCCGGCGCCATTCATGGATGTGATCAGAAATATGGGTACCGGTGCCTTGTTTAAAGGAGGTTAAAATATCAGTTCCTGTATCGTAGTGAATCAGTAACTGGTAGTGTGTGAGGAAGGCCATGGCAAGAGTGTTGAAATCTGAAAAGAAACCCCGTGGTAATTCAATGTACCACTTCGCAGCAGCACCTGTAAGGGTGCATTGAAAAAGACGCAATCTAATGGAGTCGTCCATCAAGGAGTTAGACGAACACCACAAGTGGAAAGTCATGACGTGATTATTCGGGTCCTCTCCTGCCTTTCCATCGAATTTCGGAATGTCTGATGGAAGCTTTGCAGGGATAGCAGGCCATTGGGGAGAGTGACGAATAGGATCATTCAAAATCCTAGACAAATCTGGCAAATCCAAAGTGGCAAGAAAAGGCAATTGCCGATTCACCTGAGGGTACTGGTGACATTGGGGTGGAAGCCCCGTTGGTAGACCAGTGGGTGCGTACGCAGTTTGCCCCCAGAGAGAAGATCCTGGTTGTCCCTGTGGTGGTAGAATCAGATAGTAACCCCAAGGATTTTGACCTGGAGTCTGGGTAGGAACCTGGGGTTGAGTAGATGGAATCGAACCCCAAATAGGATTAGTCACCCCTGGATACGGTTGGCCTTGAGTAGGGATAGTTTGTTTCCCCCCAGGGTTTTGAGGAACATTTTGCAGAAGTTGAGTCCAATAATGAACCAATGCAGGAGGGATGTTTTGTCCTAAAGGCGAGTTTGGTCCTCCCATCAAAGGGACATTTCCACCCGGAAATTGTGTTCGAACCGAAGGTTGTGTAGTCACTGTGGTTTGTCCGGGAAAAGGAACTATGCCACTTAGTCCACCAACAAGAATTTGGACATTAGGTGCAACGGTCAGTATAGTACAACTAGGATTAACATTGCCAGTGGGAAACTGAGGGAGTGTCGGTATGAAACCAGGAATAGGATGCCCAGGGAACTGAGCACCACCAGGAGAACCAGCAGGAGTCTGTGGAGGTGTTGGATGTGGAACATTCAACGCAGGATTCAACGCATGGTAACCTGGTGGTAAAGTTAGAGTAACTGTCGGAGTTCTCTGGGTATTAATAGGGGCAAGAGTAGTTGCAGGAATTCCGGTTTGGACACTCGTAGGGTTTGCAAGATGAGCCATCTCAGGAGGTAAAATGAAACGATAAGTTGTAGTTGCTGGTGTAATTTCTGATTCAGGAGACTCAGGAGATTCAAGACCAAACAAAACTCGTCGAAAATCACCGGACCAAGAAGGATCTTGGCCTACTACACCGTGAGAAGGCCCAGCGGCTGATTCAGGAGGAGGAAGATCGTCACTAGAAAGATGAAATCGTCCACTAGGTCTTTCACCACGACGAATGCGATAATCCTCTATAGTATTTTGAATTCGAAACTCAGCAAGAGGATCAGTAGGGTCTACTTGTGGCGGTGGTGTAAAGACTTCCGAGACGTCACTTACGTCCACGTGTGTTAAAGTCACAAGAGGGATTTCACCTGGATGAGGAGAGTCCTCAGGGGTACCCTCAAGTGTTGTTGTGTGCAAAGGTTCAGACGCTTCCGGATGTTCCGGAGACAAACCTTGCATCCTACGCGAACGTCGTGGAGGAGCAATTGTAAACAAGTAACAAAGTCCCCAACGAAAATCCTATGGTCAACTACGAGAAATAAACAACACACCCTAGTAAACAAAAATCTAGAAGCAATCACCAAGCAAACAAAACCTTCTAATTCCGAAGCCACTAGTTGGTGATGAAATCCAACGTCGCAACAACGAGATGAGAAGGGGCGGGGCTAAGGTGGAAAAGTTATGTTGACGACCTGCTTAACAGACTTACGCCCTGGTGCAAGCTTCCACGCAATAATTGTGGATTTACCCTCCAAGGAGCCCGAGTGAGTTTGATCAACGTCGATTCTAGGTACCGTGAAGACTTTCCCCTTCACAGTCACCTTGGGTAAGTACCTAGAGAGAAAGGCCACTAAGGTTACCACAGACAACAGTACAGACAACAGTACTGCCTGGGGAAACAGTCGTCAGTCCGATCTACACGCAAAGGCAGGGTATCGAGCTCGAAATCAACTCAGAGGCTTCCACTCATAATTGTGGGTATACCTCGGAGTGACCCCCATAATACGTGCAATCTCTACACTGATGTTAACAAAGCAGGTTAGTATCTCTGCCAACACCAATGCGACCTAATGCTTGACCCTTGTGTTAGAAGGGCTTCCCAGGACAATATGCAGCCAATGGAATTTTACACTCCCTATTCTCAAGATACTATTGTGTGTTTTGAGCTTTGGAGAGTGTGTCTCTCTTCCTACTCCAAAGCACTAGCCTAGCTATATGTTGGTGAAATGAGTCCTAGAAAAGAGTTACTAGTTCAATTTTAATATTACGCGAAAAAAAATTTAGATGGCTGTTGTTTACTCATAGGCAACGGAAGTGAAACTCATGATGTGTGACTCTGACCCAAATAATGCAAGGATATGAAGAAATATAATCGTTTCATTCAATGAATCCTAACTATGGGAGAGATAGAGGATGATTTCCAACTCAAATACAATTACTTTAATGCAAATGAAATTCTCAATTTCCTTTTTACAAATAATCATGCATCAAATGAATTATTTCTAATTGTCTTCTTCAAAACTTCAATGCTCTAAAATTTAACAAGTTTGATTTTCAAAGTTTGCAATGAAAGCAAAAACAACACTTGAAAGAAAACAAAGCGTTCACTTTCCAAGAAGAACTCTGATAATGGAGAAAGAAAATCAAATCGTCAAAAGTAAACAATCAAAGACAACCCAACCAAAAATTTCAATGATAATAAAAACACAAAGCAAATCAAAAAGTTTCTTAATGTAAATGAAAATTGTTCTTTTTGAAACAACAATCAACTAAGAACCACCAAACTTTAAACTTCCAATCAATCACTGATCTTTAACCAATACAACACGTTCAACTCCAGTAATCAGAGAGAAGAAGAACGTCAATAAAGGCTAAAGGATGAAAGTCAAGTGACCCAAGCAAGAAAAAGCTTGAAAACCCTATATCAGATCCGGCAAGAAAATGAAGAAAAAGATAAGTAAATCAGTGAGATGAAGTGTCAAAAAGACTTAAATCAACCTTCCTGAGCTATTGGAAAAACCCAAAATTTGAAATAAAAAAATTTCAAAATCTGCCCGCAGGCAAGCCTTGAACACAGTACGGGAAACTTCAATTTCCGCAGTCCAATTAAATGCAGAATGCAGACTTTCTGCACTGGACTATATATGCAAGGTGCGGACACTCAGGATTCATGCAGGCTATCGATAAGCATAGTGCGGAAATCTCTGAAAGTAAAGAAAAATTTTCAAAATCAAGCAAAATTTGACTTGGTTATGTAACCCAGAAGGTGTCTGAGGGTATCCTGAGGACTCAGAGGTTTACAAATCAGGAGAAAAAGGCAACAAGAGAAAATGGCCACAGAAAGTTCAAGAAACCAAAAAGACAAAAGGTGTTTATCCCCAGTGGAATCACCAATTTTGTTTAAAGATAAATTCGTGAGTGCGAACACAGACCAATCTCCCCAGATCCACCTGGATCTGGAACAAACCGTGACAGAATACTACTCTTTCCCTAGACCTAGCTATTGAATGAACTAAGAGAAATGGATAGTGTAAATACCTTATAAATGCTCTCCTTTAGTCTCTGTTGTTCCTTGCCCTGCTCCAATGCTCTTGTGTCATCCAAT
>CBVK0100872731.1:0-13405 GCA_900067695.1 Picea abies | reverse complement strand
AGACTCATAACTTGTCCAATGTTTCTGACTGAGAAGAGATTTGTTAGGGCATCGTACATCTTCTTCGATGAGTCAAGATGGGAGATGTAGGGTATCAAGTGGTCCTTTATGGAATCCACTATGATACTCATGGCATTGATGTCAACGTCTTTGAACTTCTCCATAGCTGCAACGTTCTGCGGTTCCTTCTCTTCTCCTTCTTTAAACTCTGGCTTCACGATCTTTCCTTTCACAATATCTAGCACTTTATTCTTAGCAAGGATGAGGTCAATCCTTGTCTTCCATGCTCTGAAGTTAGAGGCTCCATCTAGCTTGTTCTCAGACTTCATAGAATTTGTCATGGCTTGCTTGACTTGGTCAAACCCTAGATTTGACCAGAAATTCAAACTTCACGTCTTGGCCTTCTGAGAGTACCAGGAGATGTGATGGGCTAGGGAGCACTGATCTATCTAGAGATTAGGTCAATATCGTCACTTAAGGTGCCTCGATAAGAGCTTTAGGGTTTGTGCAACTGCTTCTGCTGGTAACCCTAGCTCCAGTGCTTTTGGAAGCTGCTCCTGCTAGTAAACCTAGTGACACTTCCTCAACGAGCTCAATGTCTAGCGGTTATGTTTCCTTCCAGCATTTTAGGCTGACTAAAGGGGTGTGGGCCCATAACCTGTTAAAATATAGAAGATGGTGTGCTCGTTTTACCATTGACGATACCCTCATCACCCAACCACAGACCGAAGCCTCCCTATGAGCACCTTAACCTTGACCTGAGAATTCCTTCGGAAGAAAACCCTAGGCTAGATAGCCAAACAAAGAGCAACACATCTCTCCCCAAGGATAGCGTAACACAAAAGACTGATCAGATGTTCCAAACCCTAGCCAAGAGATATTCAAGCCAATACTGAAACTAGCTGCTGTTGCAGCTGCACCTGCAACCCTCCTCCAAACTGTGCACCAGACTGCAACTGCAGTGCGCACCAACTGGGAAAACTGCAATCCTGAGATGTGACAAGTGAGAACTGGTGCCCTGTATTTATAGTAATCCTGCCAGTTTACTGGGGCCGACTTCTCTTTCTAGGTATGTGTCTGTTCAATATATTATTATTAATTCTGGTCGACTTCTTCTCTTGGAGGCTAATAGCCTAATATAAATTTTCTTCTTGAGCCGACAAGGCTTCTAGGGTTATTAGCCAACTCATTAGGGTTTCTCTTGCTTTCCGGAGTCTTCTATTCTCGTCAGGTTGACACATGGGGGTAAATACCTCTCGCAACTACAATAATATTAACATCTATTGCCAATGCAAGGGCTTGTGGATCAAGTTACGTAACTTCTACCACTGATATAGGGGCATGTGGTTCAAGTTGTGAATTTGTTATGGCTAATGCATGGACCTGTGGTTCAAGTTGTGCATCTCCTACCACCAATGCAAGTGCCTGTGGTTGAAAATGTACATATCCTATCACCGATGCAGGGGTCTGTGGTTCAATTTGAGTAACTGGTACAACCAATGGTGGGGGCTATAGTTGAATTTGAGCAGATTCTATGGGAAATGTTGAGGCCTATAGTTCAATTTGCACAACTTCCATTGTCGATGCAGGGGCCCGTGGAACAAGTTGTGCAGCTTCTATTGCCAATGCAAGGGCCTGTGGTTCAGGTTGGGCAGCTGCTATGGCCGCTCCCACCATTGCAGGGACCTATGGATCAAGTTGCACAAATTCTACCATCGATGCAGGGGCTTGTGGATCAAGTTGTGCAACTTCTACCACCAATGGCAGGGGCCTGTGGATCAAGTTACACAACTCCTACCACTGATGCAGGGGCCTGTGGTTCAAGTTGTGCAACTGTTATGGCTGATGCATGGACCTGTAATTCAAGTTGTGAATCTCCTACCACCAATGCAGGGGATTATGGTTCAAAATGTGCATCTCCTTTATTTGAATGGTTATGGTATTTTTTACTTGCATTTTGTTAATGAAATTGTTGAAATAAACCCTAGGAAATAAGCACATGTTGGTGTCCTTATTTTAATTCCCTACTAGATTATGCCAATTATCCATTTTTTGTGTTGAAGACATTGCTAGGGCCTTTCCATTGCAACACCTTACCCTTGTACCTCACCTTAGCCATTTTTATCTTTTCATTAAGATGAAGAAGGAGGAAAACACAGGTACATTTCTGGTTATTATTTATCTTTATTGGTTGATTAGCCGGACTTTCTGATCGGTGGTGACTTGTGAGAGGGAACTTTACTTAGCATTTTATCCATTTTCCTTCTCAAAACCACAGGTCACCGAGGATGTCTCCCCTGGGCCTACCATCCTAGATAGAAAGGGACATCCTATTGAGATGATAGTGATAGGATAGTCTCCCGTTACGCTAGTTTTCCTTCACTTAACTTTCCTTTACATCCAAGTACAAATTGTGTGATAACAATGCCCTCTGGAACTACACCCTCTTGAACTATGACATCTGGTACTATGACATCTAGAACTACACCCTGTGGAACTACGCCCTCTGGAACTATGACCTGTGGAACTACGCCCTCTAGAACTAGGCCCTCTGGAACTATGACCTGTGGAATTGTGACCTGTGGAACTATGACCTGTGGAACTATGCCCTCTAGAACTATGACCCATGAACTAGTCCCTCTAGAACTATGACATGTGGAACTACACCCTCTGGAACTATGACTTGTGTAACTACACCCTCTGGAACTATGACCTCTGGAACTATGACCTCTAGAACTACGCCCTCTGGAACTACACCCTTTGGAACTATGACCTGTGGAACTACGCCCTCTGGAACTATGTTTTTGGAACTATCACCAATGGAACTATGACCTCGAGAACTATGCCCCTTGGAACTATGACCTCTGGAACTATGACCTCTAGAACTACACCCACTGGAACTATGACCTCTAGAACTACGCCCTCTGGATCTATGACCTATGGAACTACGCCCTATAGAACTATGACCTCTAGAACTATAATGTCTAGAACTATGACCTCTAGAACTACGCCCTTTAGAAATACACCCTTTGGAACTATGACTTGTGGAACTACGCCCTCTAGAACTAGGCCCTCTGGAACTATGACCTGTGGAATTGTGACCTGTGGAACTATGAACTGTGGAACTACGCCCTCTAGAACTATGACCTGTGGAACTATGCCCTGTGGAACTATGCCCTGTGGAACTACGCCCTCTGGAACTATGACTTGTGGAACTATTCCCTCTGAAACTACGCCCTCTGGAACTACACCCTCTAAAACTATGACCTCTGGAACTATGATCTCTAGAACTACACCCTCTGGACCTACACCCTTTGGAACTACGACCTATGGAACTACACCCTTTGGAACTATGATCTCTGGAACCATGACCTCTGGAACTACGCCCTATGGAACTATGCCCTCTGGAACTATACCCTCTGGAACTATGAACTATGGAACTATGACCTCTCGAACTGTGCCCTCTAGAACTATGACCTATGGAACTACTCCCTCTGGAACTATGACCTGTGGAACTACGCACTATGGAATTATTACCTCTGTAACTATGACCTCTAGAACTACACCCTATGGAACTATGATCTATGGTACTACACCCTCTAGAAACGACCCCATGGAACTATGACCTGTGGAATTGTGACCTGTGGAATTATGACCTATGGAACTACACCCTCTGGAACTATGACCTATGGAACTACGCCCTTTGGAACTATGAACTATGGAACTACACCCTCTGGAACTATGACCTGTGGAACTACGCCCTCTAGAACTATGACCTATGGAACTATGACCTCTGGAACTACACCCTTTGTAACTATGACCTATGGAACTACGCCCTCTAGAACTATGCCTCTGGAACTATGACCTGTGGAACTATGACCTGTGGAACTACACCCTTTGGAACTATGACCTGTGGAACTATGCCCTGTGGAACTATGACCTGTGGAACTACGCCCTGTGGAACTATGACCTATGGAATTATGCTCTCTGGAACTATGACCTTTGGAACTATGCCCTCTGGAACTATGACCTGTGGAACTACGCCTTGTGGAACTACGCACTCTGGAACTATGACCTGTGGAACTACACCCTCTAGAACTATGACCTGTGGAACTACGCCGTATGGAACTACGCCCTCTGGAAATATGCCCTCTGGAAATATGATCTTTGGAACTATGACCTGTGGAACTATGACTTGTGGAACTATGCCCTCTGGAACTATGACCTCTGGAACTCTGACCTCTAGAACTAAGCCCTGTAGAACTATGACCCGTGGAACTATGACCTATGGAACTACGCCCTCTATAACTATGACCTGTGGAACTACACCCTCTAGAACTATGACCTCTAGAACTACGCCCTGTGGAACTACGCCCTCTGGAAATATGACCTGTGGAGCTACGCCCTCTAGAACAAGGCCCTATGGAACTATGACCTGTGGAATTGTGACCTGTGGAACTATGACTTGTGGAACTATGACCTGTGGAACTACACCCTATGGAACTATGACTTGTGGAACTATGCCCTCTGGAGCTATGACTTGTGGAACTATGCCCTCAGAAACTATAACCTGTGGAACTACGCCCTCTCAAACTACGCCCTCTAGAACTATGACCTTTGGAACTGTTCCCTCTAGAACTATGCCCTTTGGAACTATGACCTGTGGAACTACACCCTTTGGAACTACGCCCTGTAGAACTATGACCTGTGGAACTATGACCTGTGGAACTGTGACATGTGGAACTATGACCTGTGGAACTACTCCCTACAAAAATATGACTTGTGGAACTTTGACCTGTGGAACTACGCCCTCTGGAACTATAACCTATGGAATTACACCCTCTGGAACTATGCCCTATGGAATTATGACCTGTGGAACTATGACCTGTGGAACTGTGACTTGTGGAACTACGCCCTCTGGAACTATGACCTCTAGAACTATGCCCTATAGAACTATGACCTGTGGAACTATGACTTGTGGAACTATGCCCTTTGGAACTATGACTTGTGGAACTATGCTCTCTAGAACTATGACATGTGGAACTATGGCCTCTAGAACTTTTCCCTCTTGAACTATGATCTGTGGAACTACGCCCTGTAGAACTATGACCTGTGGAACTGTGACTTCTATAACTACACCCTTTGGAACTATGGCCTCTGGAACTACGCCCTATAGAACTATGACCTGTGGAAATATGACCTGTGGAACTGTGACCTGTGGAACTATGAACTGTGGAACTATTCCCTCTAGAACTATGACCTCTGGAAATACGCCCTCTAGAACTACGCCTTTCCCATGGTGAGAACTGTGACCTGTGGAACTATGACCTGTGGAACTATGCCCTTTGGAACTATGACCTGTGGATGAAGGAACTAAAGATAAATGGATTAGTGAGCATAAGATATGAATGATCATGACTGGAAAATAAACACATAGTTGTTAAAACTCAGATAAAACAGAGCATTGAATCTCAGGGTCTTCAACTACATTTATTATTCCTATGAAAAATAGTAATGTTAGAGCTGGCAAACATTTATCATTTCTCTCATTCTGATAAATAGTAATTATGTCGAAGGAATCTTTTGGGATAGGTGTTGACAGGTTTTCTAAAACCATCCCTTCGAAACCACCTTATACCCACCGCCTCGCCTCATGTATATAGGAATAGGAATAGGTTTTTCCTCAAACCTATCAACCCAAAACTTGTTAACCAGACAAATACCACTGCCTTTCACATCAATGTATCAACCTCAATGTATCCACCTGCCATCTATTTGGCACCTTGTATTTGGAAAAACCTATCATATCTGCACATCAACAGTTGTCGATCACCTTACCTTCACCTTGTTTCTGAACATCAAGCATTGTTAAACCACCTTGTATTTGGAAAAACTTGTAATGTCTGCAAATCAACAGTTGTTAAACCACCTTGTATCTGGAAAAACCTGTCATATTTGCACATCAATGCTTCTATGATTTTCCATATCCGATCTGATCGGATTTCCCCCCACCACCATGAAAGTTAACTATCAATTGGATTTAGTGTTTGGCTCTTTTATCAACTACATTCTACAAAAAGTGGTACTTTTAAAGATGATATTAGAGAGCTTTTAATCACAAATAATATTCTTCCGAACAATGTTTCATCATCACATATCAATTTCCTCAAAGCATTCACTCTATGTCTATAGGCAATAGTTACCGAACTGCTTCTAGGCATGTCACTTCAGAAGTACATGATGAGTTTACGCCCCAATCAAATTGATCTCCATGTTGCAATAAGTTTTTCACTTGACATTGCACAAGCAATGGACTGTCTACATGCCAGTGAGATTATACATAGGGATCTAAAGCCTAGTAATATGAATAAGTTCACCTCTAACTTGTTATTTGAAAATATAAGATTATATTCTGTACAAATCCTTTTAATATGCACTCCTTTTGGGCTCTATACATCATGTTGAAAGAGATTAGTAATAGTTGTCTAGTGGCAAAGAAATTGGAGTTTTTTTGGTTCTTTTGTTTTAGAGTTCATGGACAGTACAATCAGGGATTTTAGTATATTAAAGAGCATAAGTAGTGCATGCTGGATTTTTTTTCGAATCATCTATGTTGTCCATGTTAACATGTTTACATGATTGCAACAATAGAGAACGTTTTGGTAACCTATACAACTGATGGGAGGTGTTTGATTTGATAAACCATAATATTTAATTTCATTGTGACTTTCCTCAAATGAGAAATCCATTATGTTTTAATTTTTGCATCTGAGTTCATATCTTGCTGGACTGTCATCCTAAGAGCCAAGTTAGACATTGGAGCTCTAGCTGATTTTAGAAGCTGAAAAAATAATTCAGAGAGGAGAAAATAAATTCCATATGCGAGGGTGTGATATCTTGTCAATTTGTCTTGGTTAAGGGCGTTCTCTACCAGACTTTTGGCATTTTATAATTTGACAGGTCTGCGTTTTGGCATGTCATTGTTGGGAAGACAAATACATATTTCCATTAAAATATCAGCATAAATGTTGAATGTGAGAACTTATTGTTCCTTCCCCCCTCCTCTCCACCTTATCAAAAGCATTGTCTACCTTGTTGTATAAAATATGTGATCTTGCTTCCTGTTATTTAGTCATTGCATCTTAAAATTGTGGAAAATTTTCAATTATATGTTGTTGCCTTAGTTTGGAAGTTACACACTTTCCTCTGTCTACTAACTAATTTTCACTGCAAAACTCTATTGTCTCCCATGAGTACCCTGCATCAATGTACAGGGAACCATAAATCCTTGAAAAGTGCACCCTAACATGTTCATCTAAATGCTACAGTGACTGTTGTATGGATGAAATATGTTGTTGCTATTGCATTAAGGCTTGGTGAAAAAAAACATTACAACCTTAAGGTCGATGTATATAGTTTTTCTATTGTTCTTTTGAAACTAATAACTAACTGCATGCCCTTTGAGGGTATGCCAAACTTACAGGAAGCATATGCAACAACTTTTAAGGTATGAAAAACACAAAACACAGATTTGCAATAGCTTTGTAGAGTTTTTGTTTCCAAGCTTTACGTTTTGTTTGGGAAACCTATAAACACTAGATCAAGCAACTAAGTGTTAACTGGGGATTACCTTTATAGGAACATTCCAGTCAAAGGATTAAGCTAAATGGAAGGCTCATGTTTTTTCATTTCATTCTCAATTTCATTGGTCTTATACTATCTAATTAGTAATGATACAATTTGATTAGTAATGACCCTCAGTGAGTACTTCTCTTTGTGTAATGATGCCAAGGAAGTTTGCAAAGAAGTGGCCAGGATTGTGGATATCATCGATTTCATAGAGAGCGATTTGTTGATGTTACCTAAACAATTTTTCTGGTTGTTAGTACACATTCTTCTTGACCTTGCTGGCCGATTCGATCATCTGAAAATTCAAAGTATGGCTTTTAGAATTTATGGTCGGTTGTTTTACGACTGCAACATTAATTTCAAAGAGATTTTATGTTGTTGTGTAGTTCAAAATTCTCTCTATATGTTGGGGCGCGAGAATTTCAAGGATATATCTAATGAAGACCTTTACAACAGAATGACAGTCCTCAAATTTGCCTGGATAACAAACAAGAATATTTACGTGGAAGACCTCGAAGTAAATCATGGGGTTCGACCAGTGAGGAGAATCAACAACCATCTGATTTAACGATCAACAGTGGCGATTAACTTGGCAATTGGGATTTAGTCCCACATTGTTAATGAAAAATATTTTATATGATTTTATATACTGAGCGCTCACTACACTTATTTGATCCATAGAGCAAGGGTATGGTGGGGGCTCTAGGTGTTTGGACTCCACGAGAAGCTCACCAGCCTGGAGCCCGGGACGACCTGTCAGGCCCCCTACCTTTTCATCAAAACGATAACAAACATTGGATGTCCTCCAAGATACAAAGTATCTCATTCTCAATGCTGTCGATTTAGTGATTGCAAACAGTTCCGTCTGTTTACGAAGGTTGTAAATCCATCCAATATCAGTGAAGTATCTCGTTCTCAATGCTGTCGATTCGGTGTCTGCAAACAGTTTCGTTTGTTTACGAAGGTTTTAAATCCGTCCAATATCAGTGTTGATGCAGAAGATGAGATTTTAGTGTTGGAGTTCAATGGATTTTCCACATATTTAACATTTGTGGACTTGCCACTAAGATTTATTTTTGTGCTTTCAAACTTTATTTACCACATATATATTTTCAAACTTTATTTACCACATATAGTTTTTGTTTGCATTTGAAATAACTTTATTTACTGCATATTTAACATTTGTGGACTCACCACTAAGATTTTATTTTTGCACTTTCAAACTTTATTTACCGCATATAGATTTTATTTATGGCATATTTAAACATGTGTGTAATTGTAATAATCGTATTAATTTAACATCAATTAATTCCATAAACTGAAACACTGACTTCTAATTGATTTCAGAAAATGCAGTAATTTCTTTTAAATTCAGCACATATGCATATAAATTATCAACGAATAATAATTTCATAACAGAATAAAATTCATTTCATTCTCAATTTCATTGGTCTTATACTATCTAATTAGTAATGATACAATTTGATTAGTAATGACCCTCAGTGAGTACTTCTCTTTATGTGATGATGCCAAGGAAGTTTGCAAAGAAATGGCCAGGATTGTGGATATCATCGATTTCATAGAGAGTGATTTGTTGATGTTACCTAAATAGTTTTTCTGGTTGTTAGTACACATTCTTCTTGACCTTGCTGGCCGATTCGATCATCTGAAAATTTGAAGTATGGTTTTTAGAATTTATGGTCGGCTGTTTTACGACTGCAACATTAATTTCAAAGAGATTTTATGTTGTTGTGTAGTTCAAAATTCTCTCTATATGTTGGGGCGCGAGAATTTCAAGGATATATCTAATGAAGACCTTTACAACGGAATGACAGTCCTCAAATCTGCCTAGATAACAAACAAGAATATTTGTGTGGTAGACCTCGAAGTAAATCGTGGGGTTCAACCAGTGAGGAGACTCAACAACCATCTGATCTAACAATCGACAGTGGTGATTAACTTGGCAATTGGGATTTAGTCCCACATTGTTAATGAAAAATATTTTATATGGTTTTATATATTAAGCGCTCACTACACTTATTCGACCCGTAGAGCAAGGGTATGGTGGGGGCTCTAAGTGTTTGGACTCGACGAGAAGCTCACCAGCCTGGAGCTCGGGACGACCTGTCAGGCCCCCTACCTTTTTGTCAAAACGATAACAAACGTTGGATGTCCTCCAAGATACGAAGTATCTCGTTCTCAACGATAACAAACGTTGGATGTCCTCCAAGATACGAAGTATCTCGTTCTCAATGCTGTCGATTTAGTGATTGCAAATAGTTCCATCTGTTTACAAAGGTTGTAAATCCATCCAATATCAGTGAAGTATCTCGTTCTCAATGCTACCGATTTGGTGACTGCAAACAGTTCTGTCTATTTACGAAGGTTGTAAATCCGTCCAATATTAGTGTTGATGTAGAAGATGAGATTTTAGTGTTGGAGTCCAATGGATTTACCACATATTTAACATTTGTGGACTTGCCACTAAGATTTTATTTTTGCGCTTTCAAACTTTATTTACCACATATATATTTTCAAACTTTATTTACCGCATATAGTTTTTGTTTGCGTTTGAAATAAATTTATTTACCGCATATTTAACATTTGTGGACTCACCACTAAGATTTTATTTTTGCACTTTCAAACTTTATTTACCGCATATAGATTTTATTTACGACATATTTAAACATGTGTGTAATTGCAACAAAGATTTTATTTTTTCACATGTTCATCAATTGGGTATCGCATCCAACATTTAAATCATGCGATAACAAAAAATTATATAGTGCGATGTGAGTTTCGTGCAATATGTAGTGATTTCAGAGGGTATAAAGCTTGCAGAACAATGCCTAAGGACAACGTGTATCATCAATTCATGAGAGCATCAAGTGGAGCGCCACTTTTTGGATTGATTCAACAATATTTAGATGTTTCTTTCAGAGAAAACAAAGTCAATTCAAACCCCATTCGTGTTTGAAGAAGGCACTATTGGGGAGGACATATATTAGTATGATGAAAAATTGGTTATTTCCCATTTCAGAGAGGCTTTCAAGAGCAAGTAATTTGGTTTCGGACTTTGTATTTATGTTAAGTTCAGAGCAGTGAAGAACACTTTGAATAAGTCTTGATTTTGATTTTATAAAGAATTGATCACCTAAGGGAGGTGTTTTCATGGAAGACGAAGATCAGAAGAATTGAAGTATGATTATTGATTTATGGCTTATCTAGCTTTGCAAGCAATCCAATTTTAGACCCTATATGTATACTAAATTATGACTAAGGAAAGGCAACAGAATGGGGTTGATTCTAGCAGGTTGGAGTGCTATTTTTTAAGACAAGAAAAGAAAATCAAATTTTGATAAGGAAGGCGTTGCATGACAGTTGTTTTTGGCATTCTTTTGTGGAGATTAAGATATCTTATTTTTTAGTAGAACTAAAGCACCCAATTGGAGCTTGATTTAGGTGCTGAGGGAGAAGTATTTTCAGAAGGATTGGAGTGATAAGAAGGCATTTTCTGGGAGTTATTCTCAGTCCCTGTTTTCAAGTTTTATATTATCTTATTTTGATCCAAAGGGTGCCTCTTATCACCATACATGCATGCTTTATTTGAGTTGTCTTTGGTCTACTTCAGCACCCAGCTGGAGGAGTTTAATTTTGGTTGTCTCCTCTATTTATAGCACACTTATCTCTTCTTTTTTGGTGCAACTTTGAGTAAACATGAGCCCACTCTTTGAAGGATTTTTTCAACACTCGGAATATGTTATTTTGGATGAATATAGAGAACCCATCCTAGAGGCAGCTTTCTTCTTACTTTTTTGGACATTCATTCTTAGACGGTTTTAGTGCTTTGTGGAGGCTATTATTGGCATCATGACAAACTTATCTCCAGTAGTGATCAAGGAGTCTATTCATGGCCAATCTGGGCAGTTTTGTGCTTGCTTTAAGGAGGATTCATTCATTTAGCCTGGGAACCTAGCCTTGGGTTATTTTTAGATTGTTTTTAGGATTATGATTTGCTTGTGTGATATGGATATGCATGGCCTCGATATTTAGATTAGGGTTTTCAGATATAGGTCAATCCTCAAGAATAAAAAGAGGATAAGGTCAAAAGAGCATATAATCAGTGTCTTGAGTTTTAATTTTTCTTTATTTCCTTTCTCCCACTTGAGTGTTAGAGTCTTCAACTTGCTATCAAGTTCTTGAGTTCATCGTATTTCTCATTGAGTTCATATTCAAGTGCTGTGAGGAGATAGGAGTTCCAAGGCTTGGTCTTTGGATCCTTTTGGATTCCTGAGAATGTGATGCCAATCTGAGTTTATCATACTTATATACTTGCTACTCATCTGATTAATACAGAAAGGATCCGCCTCTTTGGAAGAGGCACATTCAAGTATCTTGGTGGTGTAAGAATTTTATCTTGTGATAGCTTTTCACTTTAATATTCTAATTCAAAAGATATTTTGATAGTAAGATCTGTTTGCCTTGCTAGTATTCTTTCCTTTCATACTCCATTCCCTACAAAGTACAAATTATGGCACCTGCCATTTAAATTAGTGTTTTCCTAAGACTCTATTTGTTATTCTGATGAATTAAACCATTGTTTTAGAGGTTAAAATTTGCAAAGCTGCAAGTATCCCTTGAAAATTCAAGAAGATTGTTCATTGTTTCAAAGTCAAAGAATGCATATTTTTGAAGCATGCTGCATATTTCAGTGTTCTTTAGCTGTGTTTTTGGAGTGTTTTCATCGCAAATTTGCAGACTTTGATCGTAGACCAACAAGCTTTTGTTGCAGATTTGAAGTGCTTAATTTGTTGATTTTCGGGAGAAGGGAGACCCCTCTTGGACTAACACACTCTAGTCCAGAAGTGAAAGAGTATTGGTGGCATAAGTACTTTCTGTAATTGATCATAGAATGACTCCTTTCAAAGGACAATTTAAAGTGATAACATGCATACCTCTCTAGAATAGTACATGTTGGTGTCTTATTGCTTCATTTTGTTAAGGTCTAAGCAGTGACCTTCCTGGGTATAAGACTCAAAGTTATAGAAAAATATAGTCACAAATTGGTCCCAAGTGGTTATTTCCAAATGATCATTTGCATACCACTCATGTTTAAATATTTTCCACCAATCCAACACTCTCTGATCAATGTGTAAGGTGCCAAATTGAGTTTTTTGATAATGCTCCATACAATTTCATAAAAAAATTGCAATTTACCTATCCCACAACCCTCATTTTAATATCTTTATTCACTCCATCAGGCTTAGGAATGGAAGCCTGCTCAAGTAACCTTTTATTGATGCCATTACCTTCTTGCTTCTCTTGGTTGCCTCAGTTCTCACAATTTCCCCTTCTATTAATGTTCTCAGCAAAAGGGTTTCAATTAGGTTCATGACGACCAGAATCTCTTCGCTAATTCGGAATACCCAATGGTTCCAGGGGTAATGTATTTATATTTTCCTCTATTACCAACGTTGCCTCATATTCCTATCAGTTTTTGCGTGTTTTTAATTAGCAATATGTGATTACAGCCACAAAATTGCAAGGTATGTAACTAAAGTGGGATCAGAAGTGAAGAATTTCATTGTTGGAGATCGCGTGGGCATGGGATGCATGTTTTGGAGTTTCCAACAATGTGATTATTGTAGAAAAGGGAAACAACAATATTGTGAGAATAGTATTTTGAGGTATAACGCCATTAATGTGGATCGGTCTCCCACCTTTGGAGGTTACTCATCCTTGATGGTTTGTGACCAAAGGTATGATACATAGTTTT
>CBVK0100872726.1:0-42587 GCA_900067695.1 Picea abies | reverse complement strand
GCTCTTCCGATCTCACGAGCTCTGAAGTCTGACTCAGCTTTACATATTGAACTTGGTACTGACACCAAGAACATCTTGAAACAATATGAACACCAGAACAGAGTCAAAAGTTTGTATAGGTTCAGAGGGAGCCAATTTGCATATGACAGAAAGGCAAACATGTTATGAGACTCAGAGGGAGCAGTCCCTATGTATGAATTAGTCCTTGACCTACAACAGAACTGGTAGCTTGGTAGAATCTAGGGACACTTTTAGTTTCTTTAAAAGGAAACCAGCCTGGTGCTGAGAAATACTAAAGGAAGCAGAAAATCTTTCAAGGTCACTTTCAAAGAAAGAAGAAAACTGATAAGTATTATTTCCCTACAGATAAATTGAATCTTGTGATTGATTCAGAACCTTCCACATTTGAAATGTGGGAAGATGTTGTGATAGAAAAGAAAGATGTATGGTATGTACTTTCAAAGATCTTGTAACAAATCAGTGGAAACCTCCATTGGACTTATAAAATAAATCCTACAACATATGGTTGTGTGGAGGGTATATTTGTGACTTGTGAAAGAAGGGATGATCTATGACAAGATCCTTATCTCCATCAGAATTTTTTTTTTTTTGTCACAATTTTTGTTTTGGATACTTCATCTGATAGATGTTAATTTTTTCTTCTTAAACAGTAAAGTTAAACAAGAGGATATCCATGGGAAAGATTCCCATGAACTATAACAATCTCTAAGAGCTCAGTAAGAAAGTATTGACTGAGTCTCGGGTTCATCCTTATATGAAGATTGTCCAAAATCTTCATCTGTTTCTTATAGGAAAGGAAATTTTGTATATATAGCTCAGACTAAGAGGGAGCTCTTCAGCAGAAGTTGGAATGTAAGACTTGGATCTTTTACATTACTTCCTGAGCTTGGTGTTTTGGTAGAAACCAGGAGAGATATTTCTCTCACAGGGTAAATATGTCATTGATGTGCTTCGCAGATTTAGCATGATGGAATGCAAGTCCATGAGCACACAAATGATCTCTAATATAAAGAAACTATGAGATCAGGCCACATGTTCAGATCTAAAAGATCCCACTTTATATCAGCAGATCATTGGGTTCCTGATGTATCTCGTACATACGAGGCCAGACATCTGTTATGCTGAAAATGCTCTCAGCCGACTCATGTGTGAATTGAAACATTTACATATAGTTACTGTGAAGCATATTCTGAGATATGTTTCCAGTGGAGGAGTAATGCTCCATGGTTTTACAGATTCAGTCTGGATGGGTAATACAGTAAATCCGAAAATCACTTCTGGATATTGCTTCAGGATTGAGTTCATAAATTATTTCCTGATCCAGCAAGAAACAGGGCACCATAGACCAAAGCACTGAAGAGTCAGAATACATTGCTGCAAGTAGAAAAGCAGTGTGGCTTAGGAAGCTACTCTTCGACTTGTTTAGTTCAGATCTTGAACCCACAGTCATTCACTGTGATAATTAGAGTTGTGTAAAGCCCATCGAGAATTTAGTGTTTCACGACAGATCGAAGCACATTGAGATGAGATATTACTATGTCCGGGACATGGTTCAGAAGAATGTTCTCAGCATTCAGTATGTTCCGATAGAAGAACAGACAACAGATATTTTCAAGAAGCCATTGTCCCTGATAAAGTTTGTATACTTTTGTGACAAGCTTGGTGTAGATGAGAATGCCTATCTTGCTGAGAGGGAGTGTTAAATTTATAGCATCTGCAAGATCCATTCTCCAAGAGCATAGCAAAGACCCTAACCGAGATCTAGGGCCCCCAAGTGCACCCCTGGAGTTTCTTGGTCTGGGACCAAGCAACAAAAGACCCTTGTAAGGGCCCCCAGTATATGACTGGGGTTCTTGGTCTTGGACCAAGTAGTTAAAGCCCCTAGATATGTCTAGGGCCCCTAGAAATGTCTAGGGTACCCATGCCTGGGGCATGGGTTGATCCTTGATCTTGTACCTTGGTGGATAAGACCCCTAAGAGGGCCCCCAGTAGATGACTAGGGTTCTTGGTCTGGGACCAAGCAGCAAAAGACCCTTGTAAGGGCCCCTAGTATATGACTGGGGTTCTTGGTCTTGGACCAAGCAATTAAAGCCCTAGATATGTATAGGGCCCCTGGAAATGTCCAGGGTACCCATACATGGGGCATGGGTTGATCCTTGGTCTTGGACCTTGGTGGATAAGACCCCAGAAAAGTTCTGGGGAAGCTTGATCCTCGATCAGGTATTTTTTTGGTGTATGACCCTCCTTGAAGGAGGACATGACCACATGAGGGATGTATCCCATATGCAATGATGATAAAGTTAATAAGGTCACCTTGAACATGAATGAACAAGTATTTCCACCTTGTAAACCCCTCCTAAACCCTCCCTTACCCTTGCTTGTGTTGGTTTGGGGTTTTATGTTAAGCGTTAAATAAAGTTTAAATTAAAATGTTAATTATACCATGTTTAAATTATTTAATTTAAACATGATATTTTTAATAATTATTATTTTAATTTAATTTATTTGTACCCTAGCCTAAACTATAAATTAAACCCCCCTTTACCCTTCTCAACACACCTTATTATTGGTATGCTCTTGAGCTCCTAAGCTGAGCAGATCCTTTCTCCTTGTTGTGGTCTTTCCTTTACACTTGTTGTTGGAGTTTTTCTAAGGTTGTTGCGGCCCCCCTTTGAGGTCTATTGTGGTGTAGTGCGGCTCCTTTTCTTTGTTGTTGAGGGTGACTGTTGGAGTGGCCCTTCGCCTTACTACTGAGGGTGACTGTTGGGGTGGCCCTTCTCCTTGTTTTTGTATGGTGACTGTTGGAGCAACCCTTCTCCTTGTTGTTGGGGTGACTATAGGTGAAACCCTTCTCTTTGTTGTTGTGGGGTGACTATAGGTGAGGCCCACCTATTTGTTGTTGTGGGGAGTCTATAGGTGTGGCCCTCCTCTTTTCTGTTGTTGGGTGACTATAGGTGTGTCCCTCCTCTTTGTTGTTGTGGGGTGACTATAGGTGTGGCCCCTCCTTTCTTGTTGTGGTGTCGTTGTGTGTTGTGACCCTCCTTTCCTATTGTGGTGTGGCTATATTTTTCAGTTATGTTCATACCAATACCTCTATCCTTGACCCTTTAACCCTCCTTAAGATGTTTTTTGTGTGAGGGTTTATCCACATATTTTCTGTGTGGGGGTTTGGGTGATTAAAGCCCCTTTTGTTTGAGGGTTTGACTATGTGAAGACGTTTTGGTCCTATCTCCTTGTTGGCAAGAAATTTCATTCATCTCTTGGCAAGAGATCCAACCTATATGGTGGATCTATGAGATGGACTTTGTCTGAGCATAATTACAAATGGTTTTGTATCCCTAGTGTGTGGCTATGACTTCTTCAGAGGTAAGACTTCAGGGAAAGTTAAGTTATCTATTATGTTTATCATTATCAGATTTTGATTTTTCTTTGAGTTGTTCTTGTTTGATCTATCTAGATTTATGTATCAGCATTGTATGTTATCAAATCTGGACTGCATATTGAGCTTGGTCCTTACTCTTTGTTTTTGTAGTTTGGTTTATTGCTCATGATCAGATTGTGTTTCTTTTGAGCTTAAGATCTGTAGATATATATAAGATCTTTCTATCATTATAGATCAGAACTAATGTACATTCTAGATCTACTCCTTAAATAAAATAACAAAACTATTTTAGATCTAAGTACTGCTCAAGTAGCATAGTTTTGTTTTCTGAATATAAGATCTAGGTGTTATTCTCACTGAAATTTAAAAGACACTTATGTTCTGCTTTACTGTCATAATTCTAACATGGTATCAGAGCTTAGGGCGTGAAAAGAACTCGAGATTTGCAGACTTGAGCCTGCAAAGATCCTCTTCTTAAAGTTTGTTTTGCAGATCAGAAGTAAGGAATGGCTTCGTTTGTAGATTTGAGAAGGAAACAGCTTTTCAATTTTGGTTAAGCTACAAAGTGAGCAAATACCTTCACTCTCCTTAGTAGTCCTGAAACCTCTTGTGAAAAGGTAATTGTTTATTGCTCATTTATGCTTTGGAAAGGAACTTGAATTATTGTCATTCTAACTATTAGAAAATGACTAGAACAGATTGAACATAAGAAAGTTTAATATCTCCAATTTTTTATTGTGCATTGTTAGTCAAGGTCCAAGAATGATACCTGATAGCCTTTTTCTACGTGCTACACTGCAAGCATCAGAATTAGTTTAGAGACCTCTTCTAGCATATATCTTTGTCAACAGAAAGGTACTCCTTGGGAACTGTTTCTGCTTATTTAAATCTTTGTGTCACTAACAGACTTGGAAAGTTTTGGAGGTTGTTAACTCTGTTTCTATTTTGGCAAGTAAGATTTGAATGACTGTGGCAAGATCTACTTGAGCTGAGTTCTCTAGTTTGGTCTCTTTTTTAGCCCATTCACCACACCATGTTTCTCTCTGCTGGAACTACCCCTATGACAAGAAGATAGTCATTATTTTTTCCTTCTGATTGACATGAAAGATCTTCTTGTTTATTGTCTTGTTCACTTGTGATATGCAAGTTTGGGTGCCAAAGAATACATGTTTTGGATCTTTGGTGGAGTGTCCAATGCGAGTTGGGAGAGTTTCCTTGTTAGGAAAATCTAGAGGTTAGGATCCATTATCTCTGGAAGGGACTCTTAGTAAATCTTCTAGTTTACCCTTGATCATCTTTTGATTTCCAAGACTTTTCTTCTCTACTGTTTGACTAAAAATTAAATGATAAACGCAGTTGAGAGAGGGTAAGAGTTAGTCAAAGGTCTGATACAAAATTCTTGGAAATGTAACCATCATATTAAGATGATAAGTGATAGGTTTAATGCTTTTATAATATCATTGCTACTATTTCTTGGTAAGTGCTCAGCTTTCATTTAATAAGATTTTGGTAATGGATTTAATAGAACTACTGATAAAGGAATTTTAAACTGTGTAACCTTAATAAATGACAGCACCTTATGCACTTAATGGTCATCTATATGCTTTGTACTACAAAGAGCACACAAGCATTAAAGTTAACCACAATACATGAGTGATGGAAACTTGGAAACAACATTGGTACTTGGCTTTGAGGAAACACATGGGTGGGTTGACTCTTGACAATGCAGTCTTTGATGTATTGTTTTCTTATGGATGAATATACACAGGACAATAGGATATTCTCTTAAGGATATTGAATTTACTTGAACTAACAAATTTATTTCTGCATACACAGAAGAAGTCCTAAATAATTTGAGTTGGTAGCATTATGCAAAGTTCATGCATGTCTTAAGCCTAAATTGAATCTTGTGACAGCAATCAATCACAAGATTCAATTTATTTACCTTCCTGTCATATTTATGTATCCATGTCTCATTTGTTTACTGTCAGAATCTCATATGTATTTTTTATGACCAAGGAAGTTGTGATCTCAGCACCTACTTATTTTTTATGTAAGCTAAGTCTTTCTCCCTGGTCGGAACCTTAGCTGCTTACTGTTCTTTTATCTCTGATATGAAAGACAACTTATAACCCTGGGTTATTTCCTTAGTTAAAGAGTCCAACAGATTATTCTGGTAGTTGGGGTATTCTTTCATTTTGAGAACCCTATTCCTTTTCATTGAAATTGAGCCATTGGCACAGGAGCTCTGAAGTTTGACTCAACTTTACATATTGAACTTGGTACTGACACCAAGAACATATTGAAACGATATGAACACCAAAACAGAGTCAAATGTTTTTATAGGTTCAGAGGGAGCCAATTTTCATATGACAGAAAGGAAAACATGTTATGAGACTCAGAGGGACCAGTCCCTATATATGAATTAGTCCTTGACCTACAACAGAACTAGCAGCTTGGTAGAATCCAGGGACACTTTTAGTTTCTTTAAAAGGAAACCAGCCTTGTACCGAGAAATACTAAAGGAAGCGGAAAATATTTCAAGGGCACTTTCAAAGAAAGAAGAAACCAGATAAGTACTTTGGCCCTACAGATAAATTGAATCTTGTGATTGATTCTGAACCTTCCACATTTGAAATGTGGGAAGATGTTGTGATAGAAAAGAATGATGTATGGTCTGTACTTTCAAAGATCTTGTAACAAATCAGTGGAAACCTCCATTGGCCTTATAAAATAAAGCCTACAACAGATGGTTTTGTGTTGGGGGGCTGTTGGAGGAGGAAATTTTAGGGTTCAACGTAACAAATGACTAAAATGGACCATAGGAAGTGTCACACGCCAGAGAATGAGAAAAAAGCAGTGTACAAGAAGGAAAAGGAAGTAGTGTGCCACGAAAAAAGGAATATCAGTGTAGAGTCAAAGAAATGAAGGGTTGGATCGAATACCAACCATGCAGAAGATAGATAGAAAGTGGACAAGTGGAGCACACTTAGTATTAGGGTTTTTGAGTAATGATGTAAGGTTTTTTACCCACCTTTTTGTATAAATAGAAAATGTATGATGTATCTAGAGAGGGAATATCTTATTTAAGAGTGCATGAGAAAAGTACTTTGAGAATATTTTTGATTCTAAGTTGAAGTATTTTTGTTGTTGAGAGTTGTGGAGCTCAGACGAAATCAATGTTGAGATGCAATTGAGGTTCAAGTTGCAAGCTATGGATCTTGGTGCGACGTTGGTCAACTTCACACACTAGTATTAAAACTCTGATGTAATGCACGCAACATAGGACCCTTTTTTGAAGAATAAATAAGAAGCAAAAGATCTTTGTGGATGTATCCCAAGGGGGGTTGAACCATGGTAAAATGGTGTCTTTATGTGTGTTATATTGATTTTATATGTATTATGATGAATGAATGGCTAGATAAATGTATTTGTTAGAGTTTATTTACAGCGTGCATTAGAATAGACATGTAAAATGGATGTTATTGAATGGATAAAATAGTATATCTAATGAATGTTATGGTAGAATGCATGTTAAATTATAATTAAAAGTAAAAGGAACATCCCCAAACCCTTCCATGATTGCAAGCATCTGCGTCCTGCAATCACCCATAAGCCATCTTGGGTGAGACTGCACTATGCACTATGTGCACAGTGTAGCCTTTTAGTTTACCAAAAGGGTCAATGGTGAATAGGGTTTTGTTGGAGAACTAAGGGAGAACCTGGGTCAAACCATACATGGTATTGAACAGGGCCATGAAATGGCACTACAATGGCACTTTGCATAACTCCTCCTGATGGTCATACAGGTGGAGGCGCCATCGCGTGAGTGGGTGATCCGTATTATTTTCAGAAAAAAATGAGAGAAGAGATATAATAAATAAATGTGCAGATATATATCATATCTATAACCATGAACATAGAGATACAGTAATACACAATTTATATTAATGAGTGAAATGTACAAAACAATAGAAATACAGAGTGAAAGACTCGCTAGAATGATGGCAGCTTATCTCTAAAAAAAGATGTTATGGCTATGATCATTCACAAGAATATGATCGTTACAATGAGGCTCCAAAGGCATTTTTATCATAAATAATTTCCAAAACCCTAACCCCAGAAGATGAAAAGCCAACAGGTTTGTGGACCCCGTTTTGGGTAGTTTGGTGTATCAACTTTCCGGGGGCATAACTCTAGCATACAATTTCTGTTTTGGGGGCATGATAGCTCGTTCGAAAGGTATTGATAAGGATATTCATTTAGTAGGATCACTCAAAGACTTTTGTTTTCAATGAGTTTCCCTATCGTGAAAAAATGTCGTTTAGGCCCTACAAATGGCCCCGAAAATTTGGGACCCGAAAAACTACTAAAAATAGTAAGTTTCCAAAAACAACAATTAGTGAGTTGGAATAGGTGGGTGGCCACTGAGAGACACCTACATAAATCCTCCCTATTTAGGAAGCAATGGTCTCAATTGCGTTGATTTCTCGGGGGAGAGGGGGAAGCGTTTGGTGAATCTGAATCTTGGTGAGTTGCTTACCTTGTTGAAGAATTTGTGTTGCTTGGATTGTGGAAGGTTGTCGAGAACCTAATGTTGGAAGGGTTGGACCTTTTTAACTATTTTGACTACATGAGATGACTATGTGCAGAAGGAATCTTTTTGCTTTACTTCAATCTTCTCAACCTACTTCTACTGGATAGAAGGTGCTTGGACTAAGGTTGTAGTGGTTGCAATGTCCCTTTGTTCACCTTTTGAATAGATTCTAAAGAGGTTGAATGTTGTAGTATGAGATATTTCTTTTAGACACTGTCTATGTGGGATAATAGTTGGAACCAACTCTGGTATCTTGTAGAGATGACCCCCCAGAGTAACAATGACACTTCAAGGTCAAGACTCATAAATAACATGGCACTTCCACATATATGGTTGGCCCAAAAGAACATCGCAGTCATCCAGTGGGGAAACATCACACAATACCTCATCCTTGAAGGGTTTGATACCATATGACAAGCAAAATTGTTGTTTCACACAGATATCTCGTCCATGGTGTAGCCACCCGATTTTGTATGGATGCGGGTGTGGTGTTGTCGACAATCCCAACTTTTTGATGACCTCTACTAAGATGAGGTTCTTCTAGCTTCTGTTATAAACAATAAAATGCAGCATGGTCCACTTCACCCACATTTGTGAATGAAAAAGGTGTTCTCTCTCTTCAGGATCTGTTGGTTCTTTTGGTTGAATTGTTGTGGTCATGACAGTAACAGTGGGGTCTGTGTCGATTATCTGTCTTCTCCCATTATTTTATGAATCATATTCTGAATCTGGGTTTGGCTCCTTTTATTTTATCTTGGCCACTAATGATTTTTTTGAGCGACATTCATCAGTGTTGTGCCAGGGGATTTTGTTGAAACTGCACCACTTTCTAGTCTCCTTCTTTGTCTTTCAATTACCCTTCTTTTCCTATGGTTTAGACTGGTTTTTTGGAGGATGGTTGTTAGGTTAATATTTACCATACTTTTGTTGTTGCGGATTTACAGGCCCGAACTCTCATTTGTTCTGGTGCCTAAATGTCTTCTCGATTTTGATAGCATATTGATAGGAAGCTCCTAGTGATGAGATGTCTAGAAAATCCATTTTGGTTTGGATGTACCTATGTAGAGCCCCATGGTATTTCACAACCAGATGTCACTTGGAGTCTTTGATACCCAGGTTGGTGTGCAATGTATGGAAAGTATTTGTGAACTCTGACACTATTTGGCCTCTCTCTTGTCGCAGTGTGGTACATCTCATGTATTGGTAGTCATAGTTACCAATAGGGTAATATTGTTCCTTGACCGCATCCACAAAAAAATCCCAAGTGGGCTTGGTCCCATATATTATATACTCCTCTCAGTAATTTTCCCACCAATTTTTGACACACGGGAGAGCCTTAAGGAGTGCAAAGGTGATATTTTCCCTATCAAAAAAATTGTGAACAAAGAAATAACCTTCTAGTAAATTTAACCATTTTTCTAGGACATCTGCATCTATCTAACCTTAAAATACGGGAATATCAAAATTAACTTGTACCTTGAAAGGAGAGGTGCCTCCAAAGTGGCCACTTGATGAATATGTGCCTACTATTATCAGTGGGTGTTGAAGGATGTGGGAAAAACTCTCCATAATTTTACCCCTCTTTCGTGTGAGATCTTGCTCAAGGAACAGATTAATAGAATCTTATTCTCTATCATATTTATTTTCTTCCACCATGGAGGGTTTCTTGGGCATGCAGGAGATATTTTCCTCAAGAGAGACAAGCTCAAGAACCAACTTGCTATACTCAGACCGCGTCCGGCACACGCACTGAAAAACGACAAAAAACAGCTTGCTCTGATACCACTGATCTGTATTATTTTCAGCATGAAATGAGAGTAGAGATATAATAAAGAAATGTACAAATATATATCAGATATATAACCATGAACAAAGAGATACAGTAATACACAATTTCTATTAATGAGTGAAATGTACAAAACTGTAGAAATACATAGTGAAAGACTCGCTAGAATGGTGGTAGCTTATCTATGAGAAGAAATGTCATGGCTACACTCATTCACAAGAATATGATTGCTATAATGAGGCTCCAAAGGCATTTTTAACATAAATAAAATTGAAAACCCTAACCCTAAAAGATGAAAAGCCAACATGTTTGTGGACCCTGTTTTTGGGTAGTTTGGTGTATCAAGTTCCCGAGGCCGTAACTTTGGCATACGGTCTTTGTTTGGGGTGAAAAATGGATCGTTAGAAAGGTATTGATGATTAGATTCATTCTATAGAATAAATCATAGCCTGTGACAATCATTGAGGTTCTCGATCGTGAAAAAACATCGTTTAGGCCCTCAAAATGGCCCTGAAAGTTTGGGACCCGAAAAACTGCTAAAAATAGTAAGTTGCAAAAAAAATTGTTTTGTGCCACTTGGAATAGGTGGGTTTCCATCGAGATCCACCTAGATCAGTGGGGGGTATAGAACCCCTCAATCTAGGGAATTAACACCCAATGCACCAAAATTGCAGTCGGCCTACTCGAGGAAGAGTCAACTCTTGAATCTTATTAGTTAGAGCGGAGGTTTGTCCTTACAGTTGTGTGATATTATGATCTTAAGGTGGTCTCTTCAACTGAAAGTTTATCGGATAAAATTCCATAGCCTCAATATTCATGGCTTGTTCCAATGCCTCTCCCAAAGTAATTATTCTTTACTAAGTCAATGGGATTCAGGTTAGCAGTAACAACCCCTGAATAAACCATTATCTCTGGTGATCTTCATGGATAGGGTTTGCTAACTTCCCTATCACATAGTTAAATATTTTTTTATATTCCCATGTAGATTCACCATCTCTTTGTTTTATCTCCCGCAACTCAGAGAGATCTTGTTTCTTTGACCGAGGTAATCAAAATTTCTCTATAAACTTCTAATTTACATGGATTAAAGAGAAAGTATGCCCTTAAGGATTCTCTAGTTCGATGTACCATTGTAGAGCTCAAACCCTCAAATTATTCTGGAACTCAACCAATTTATTTGCGTCTAGAGTTCCAAGAGACCTCCAAATGTCTTCATAATGAAACCAGTGTTGTTCAACATCCTTATCTCCTTTACCCAAAAATTTTGGTTATCAGGTAAGAGCTCCTATGTGTTGATGCACCATTGTAGTACTAGGAGATCCTATTAATATAAACCCCAAAGGTCCTAGTTGTGATGTAACTGAAACACTCTCCACACTGTTGCTCCTACTACTTTAATTTGCAGGACTAGAAGGGTTATAAACGACATAAACTACCAAAAATATTGCTTGTAGAAAATACCAAATTTTCAGATTGCAATAGGGGGATACGAAACTCAAGGCTAGGGACTTTTCCTATAGAGCGAAGTTCTTTGTTCTAGGGGGTCACGTTTTCTTGCAAGGTTTCTTCTACCTCATGATTTAGTGTGACATTTGTTGGTGTTCTTTGTCTCATCTCTCCTATAGTCCCCCTAAGGTTTCAACTAAATATTATTATTTAGTAGTGGAATCTACCTTTGCTTCTTCATATGTCTCTCCTAAGATTTCCTTCTCCTAGTTTCCTCCTGCAGAATATTCACCTCTCTCACCAAATTTCTTGGCTATCCAACCTTTCGTGTCTTTGCAAATATCACAATTTCTCTAATTCTTTTCATTGACTACCCTCACAATCAATCTCCTTTTGTGATTGATCAGATCTCTTCATTACCTTTCTCATATGGTTTCTCCACCTCTTTTCAATAGTTTCAAACCTCTTTAAAGCTCGTTCATTTCTTTCAATCTTCTCTCGTCATGCCCCATTTCCAAAAACTCCTTCTTTATTGTCTCATGACCCTATCGTGAATCACCTCCCCCCCAAGAACAGGGGTTTACACTGCCATCTCAACTAAAGGAAAAATAAACATCCCTTCTTCTACTAGAAAAATATTGATCCACAGAGGGATTTCCTGCAACAATATTCCTCTGGGTCCCTTGTAGAATGTTGCTACTACTTTTGAAAAATATTGGTGGTTCTCCATAAAAAACTCAATAATATATCCTTCCAAATTAGTTTGTACTGAGAAGTTCACAGCATGAGATATATGATGATCCAACTGGCGAAGATTTGTTAAATGATCAGTGGTCCAATTATATCTACTCTTGACTCGACCTTTGTATCTGGGTGTTACTTGCATCCGATTGAGTCATTTAAATACCTCTCCAAGGAATCAGATCCAAAAGATATCATATTGGCCACTCGTAGGTTCATAATAGAAGACAAAGTTCTTCATGAACCTAAATATTTTGTGTCATAACTCAACTTCTTGTTGTATAAACTTGTCACACCTTCTTTCCCACCAATTCACATTGTTGGACTTAAAGATGTGATGATGCATCCTCTAGAAACTCTCTTTAAAATCAAGCCCCGACAATGGAACCATTTGTTGGTGAAATATCGAGACCAGGGTTCTCGAAGGTTACCAACAAAGGTAACATTGTAATCTACCACACGAAGCACAACCGAGACTTAAGTGGTGAAGGGAGTCAAATAGGATGCACCATTGTGTTCATCATGACCATATATATTTTAACTCATCAATACACAACAAGATATACATAAACAATGATTAATAGCTAAGTAGACATAACAGAAAAAGTCGTGCAATAGAGAAACTATGTATTCATGCACATTATAACAAAAGTTTAGAGCCCGAATAACCTTCTTCTATATTATCATAATATCATAATGGTGTTACAACAATTACAACTCTCATACAATATATTACACAAAAAAATATATCCCCATGTACCCATTAAAAAACTCTTAAGATTTTTTGCAAGCATAGTGCCTTTCAAAACCCCTTTACCAAGATCAAGGCCAGGGTTCTTGAAGGTTACCAACAAAGGTATCGTTGTATCTAGTAGTGCTAGCATATTCAACCTTCCACAAGGGAAGGAGGTCTCAAGTGAAGTGCAACTGAGACTTAAGTGGTGAAGGGAGTCAAAGAGGATGCACCATCATGTTCAACATGACCATATACAGTTTAATTCATCAATATGTAACAAGACATACATAAACATTGATCAATAACTAAGTAGACATAACAGAAGAAATAATGCAATAGAGAAACTTTATATTCATGCACATTATAAAAAAAAATAGAGTCGAATAACCTTCTTTTATATTATCATCATCTCATCACAGTGTTACAACAATTACAATTCCCATACAATAGCTTACACAACAAGGTCTATCCCCATGTACCCATTACAAAAATCTTAAGCTTTTGTGCAAGCATAGTTCCATTCAAAACTTCTTTACAATATCTCTTACATGATAGACTCAATACTAATCATCATACTATTAAAAATGATAAAAACATCGTAAGAGTGTAACCCTTTCCCATTACATAACTCTGGATTTATATTGTTTCCTTGGTTGCTTCTCGGCTTCTTGATTCCATTGTATTTTTTATGTTGATTCTTGATTCTGCTTCTTTTCCGTCTTCTTCCTAGAATTCTCTCAATCTCTTTGGATTTTCCACTACTCGTCAAGCTGGCGCATGATGGATTTTCACTATTATTAGACTGTCAATTGGATTTTTTATCATCTAATTGTTTTCCACCACTTCTAATCTTTCGCTGCCATACTATGCTTTCCCACAAAACTTTGGTATTTCCACAATAATGGGGATCCCTTAAAAATGGAGGGCCTAGCATGCACCCTCAAAAATTGTATATTTTCACAAGGCAATTGAAGAAGCATTAAAACAATCAGTCTATAATATTGAGAAACAAAATATAATTATAAAAGAAAAAATAAAGGAATTAGAGACAACTATAATTCTAAAACCATTGTTTGTTGAGCCCTTAACCACAATTCAACCAACACTTATCCTAGAGGACATCCCAAAAAGAAACAATAAATTCAAAAGGTTCCTCCATTTTGCTATTGACTGTGAGAAAATATATTGGATATGGATTTCAAAAAACAATAGACCTAATCAATGAAATATGGGAGCTAGCATAGAGCTCAACTAGTTTTCAACAAGGATTATGCATTTCAGAGAGTATCTTCAAAAGGATCTAGAGAATGATGAAGGTTTTTACAAGGAGGTTGTGGTAGCATCTACGGAAAAACTTTCAAGTTTAAGTGGCCTATAAGAGAACAAAATATTCCCTCTATTATCTGAATGAAGAAAATAAATGCTTATTGGTTGAGAAGAATTAAAAGTTTAAGAGAAATGTTGATTGATTTGGACGTTGTGAAGATCAAAAGAGGTGACCTATTTCTAAAACTCATTGAGCTTACAAAAGAACTCAACAACCCAAATTTGTTAATGGATACCATACTTATTTCTAAAGAGAAACTATTGGATCAACTTGAAGCATTAAAAGTTACATGGGGAGTGAATTTACTGACTCAATAGAATTCTCTGAAGATGAGGTTGAAAGGTGGTTGGTCTAATACATTAACAAGAATGATGATATCGGGGACACTTTGCACAAAATAAGTATTGACTTAAGAGAAATGGAGAATGAACTATTTGAGATAAAAAAACAAGAACGAAACAATAGTTGCTTTGATGAGGGAGTACATTGAACAATGGTTAAGAAACTTTTTGGATAATATCACTGAGACATATCAGCATGAAGAAGTTACAAAAATTGTGCCACCTCCAACAAAGTAGAAACCACCTACAAAAGACATCTCATCAAGAAATTAATGGGTTCGAATATTTCCATCATAGTAAGTCAAGTACCAAGCTCATTCTTACCCTTGTGATATTTCCTCTTCGGTAATTTATCATTTCTCCTTTTTTGTTCCCAGTAATCTGTGAAACATAAGGCTAACCCTTGAATGTTTATCTTTTGTCTTCCAAGTCTCTCTTTCATTTTATGTTCCATGGAAACCCCATCCCAGTCCTCTTTGAAGGAAAAATGAAATCTATTTTATCTATAACCAAAAACAATACTTTTTATTTATGTAAAGACATATATTATTTTTTGAGGTTCCTAAAGAACTAGTTTGGGACATAAAATTATTGATTTCTCAAGACTTTAAATTTAAGAATGATATTTCATATGTGTGTATATTAAAATATTTATTGTGTTTAATGAAATAATCATTTAGATTTCTCTATTATATATGGTCCATACATTCCTTTCCCTTTTTTTGAATATTATGTTATACTTTGATTAATGTTGTGATGGAAATGTCATCCTATTTTACTGCATACTATTTTGGTTTATAATATTGTAACATATTGTAAATATTTTCTTTATATAAGATACTTAGTCCTTTCTCAGGTATTCTTTGTTGGTTCTGGAGCCTGATTATCTTCTTGATTCGAAGTTCTTTGTTTTCATTCGTGTTTATACCCCATGAATACTTTACACCTCGAAAGCATGTACACTCCTCCACGCGGGGGAGTCCAGGAGGGGTTACCCCCACTGTGGGGTCCGAGGGAGAGCAAGTCCCCGGCAGGGGTTTAGGGGCGAAGCCCCTGTTATCACATTTTTTTTCAAGACCTTGGAAACCTGTGTTTTCTCCTATGTCTGTAAATTTTCTTGTCTTCTCCCCTTCTGTCGATCGATTTTGGTTTTCCTTTCCCATCCTAGCACTTATTTCTATTTCATTTGCAATCATCCTTCTCGATCGACTAGTCCTTCCATGTCAATATGCCTGGAAGAGATCAGCCCTGAATTCCTTTGTTTCTTCTGAAGGTCGATCCCTCCTCATTTTACCTCCATCATTGAATCTTTTCCTTCCCAAGCATAAGTATGGTCATCCAAACCCCCATTCCCATAGTCCGTAACACCGGAAACAGTCAAATACCGAAATCAAATCAAGCGAGTGGGCAAAGACTGGCTTCAACAATGATGATCTATCATCGAGGCAAATCGATGATCATCGAGTAAACCTAAGTCGTGGAGTTGCCCAAGGTTTAGTGCCAAGACGCGTCCCTACCGGCCGAAGTCATGATTTAATTTGCGCCATCTGATCCAGGAAGGGGACAAATGGTAGTTGATTGTATTATCCCGGGGGTCGGCATTTCAGGGTTGCCGTTAGCAAATGCACCCATAGCCTGAAACCCAAAAACCCAAAATTCATGAAGTGCCCATGGTTTTAGCCCCAGGTCATAACCGAAGGCCATTTTGTGGAGCTAAAGGGTAAGGGCTAACATAAGTTTTCCCCATCGTAATTTCGGCCACTGGGACTTTGAAAGGTGAAGGGTCACTCCTCCCATTGCATTGGGAATCATCGATTAGTGAAAGTGCCTCTGGGTTGGGCCAATGGTCCTAGCACCCGATCTCGAGGTAGAAAGGTTGGAGAGCCGGGGTTAGTTGAATTTAAGCGCTCATTGAGTGGCGGGTGATCATGGTCATTCAATAAAAGGATGTTTGGACCATCTATCCCTGTGGATAGGTGGAATTCATTTGAACATCTCACGGGATCTGGTGTCAGGGATTTCGAAAGCACAAGAACGAGAGTTCCCGATAGGAGAAGTCTCAAAATTCCTTTGAATATAGGCGTGGGGTCATGGCCTTGGGTTATATTAATGGTGGAGCCAGAAGTAAAGGAGGCCAGTCTCTAAGCCTTGGAGAGAATGCATGAGGTTGTCTCTTGTGCCTATAGTCTTGGCCACTCTCCAAGGAAGAAAGCAGTTAATGAAGATTAAGAAGGTGGTTGAAACCTCAACTCAATCCATAAATGGAAGGCATGGAAGGTCTGGAGCAGTCAGCCCATGGTACCCCTGTGTGCAGGTCCCCATAAAAGAGTCATGCCAATCTGATGTTCCCATCAGACAAGAAGAGCTTGCGCAAGCTAACTTTGAATTTAATGGCTCGGAAACTCTCCTGTTGTCAGTGGCAAGATTCTCTAAGTATATATACTCAAATGTTATGTTTTTGTAAGGGTTGATGGTTGAGCTAGGCTCCCGTATTGTAAATTTTTGATGAAGCATTGGTTTCTCTGGTTATGTATCATTATTTGAGACCTTTTTTTTAATGAAAGTCAGCTTCTTTTAATATCTTTGTAAACAACTATGTTAAAACACTCAGAATTAGAGGATCCGGTCCAGCTTATTTGTGTTGTTGTGATGTATGTTCGATCATAGCAATATTATCACCAGTTTTAGGTAGTTTCCTATGTTATTTTCCCCCTCTTAGATTAAGTAGTTCAGAATTGGAGGATCCAGTCGAGATGTTACGGTAGCATTTTGAAGTAGGTTTGATCATTGTGTTGTTGTGACTGTGTCATCTTGGCACATTTCAGTGTCTTGTTTTTCTTCTTCAAGTTGTTGGAAGGCCTAATGCCTATAGCAGTCTTGTCCACCACTCTCACCAAGTCTTCCCTCTGCTCATTTTAAAATCAACTTCCTGACTAAAGTTAGATCAAGACCTCACCTACTTGTGAATGTCTGGCCTATTTTTTTGAGTTAAAGTGATATTCTCCTGGGTCTATGCCCATTCAACCACCCCAATTTATCATCATGACCTATAAAACTGATGGGCATAAGGCTTACCACTGTTGCAATCTGAAAGTGACTTTTGGTGCTAACATTTCTAGTGCCATTGTTATCACATATTCCGGTCAAGACCTTGGGGATCTGTGTTTTCTCCTGTGTCTGTAATTTTGCTTGTATTCTCCCCTTCTGTCGATCGATTTTGGTTTTCCTTTCCCATTCTGGCATGTCTTTCTCTTTCATTTGCAGTCATCCTTCTCGATCGACTAGTCCTTCCCTGTCAATATGCTCAGAAGAGATTGGCCCTGAATTCCTTTGTTTCTTCTGAAGGTCGATCCCTCCTCCTTTTACCTCCATCATTGAATCTTTTCCTTCCTAAGCATAAGTCTGGTCAGCCAAACCCCCATTCCCATAGTCTGTAACACTGGAAATAGTAAAATAGAGAAATCAAATCAAGCGAGCAGGAAAAGACTGGCTTTAACGACGATGATCTATCATCGAGGTAGATCGATGGTAATCGGGTAAACCTGAGTTGTGGAGTTGCCCAAGGTTTAGCGCTAAGGCTCGTCCCTACCGACCAAAGTCATAGTTTAATCTACGCCATCCAATCCAGGCGGGGGACAGATGGCAGTCGATTGTGCTATCTGAGGGGTCGGCATTCCGGGGTTTCCGTTATCAAACGCACCCATAGCCCAAAACTCTGAAACCCAAAATTCACGAAGCGCCCACGGTTTTAGCCCTGGGTCATAACCGAAGGCCATATGGTAGAGCTAAAGGGATTGGGCTAACAAAATTTTTCCCCATCATGATTTTGGCCACCGATACTTTGAAAGATGAAGGGTCACTCCTCCCATTGCATTGGGAATCACAGATTCACGAAAGCGCCTCCAGGTTGGGCCCACGGTCCTAGCACCCAGTCTCGAGGTAGCAAGGTTGGAAAGTGGGGGTTAGTTGAATTTAAGTGCTCCTTGAGTGGCGGGCGATCATGGTCATTCAATAAAAGGAGATATAGACTGTTGATCCATTAGGATAGGTGGAAGTCATTTGAACATGTCGCAGGATCCGGTGTCGGGGATTTCGAAAGCACAGGAATGAGAATTCCCTGTAGGAGAAGTCCCGAAATTCCTTTGAAGATAGGTGTGAGGTCATGGCCCTGGGTTATATTAAGGGTGGATCCAGAAGAAAAGGAGGCCAATTTCTAAGCCTTGGAGAGCATGCACGTGGTCGTCTTTTGTGCCTAAAGTCTTGACCACTCTCTAGGTAAGAAAGCAATTAATGAAGATTGAATAGGTGGTTGAAACCTCAGCTCAATCCATAAATGGAAGGCGTGGAAGGTCTGGAGCAGTCATCCCGTGGTACACCTGTGTGTAGGTCCCCCTGCAAGAGCCATGCTGATCTGATGTTCCCGTCAGACAAGAAGAGCTTGCGCAGGCTAACTTGGAATTTAATTGCTCAAAAACTCTCTTGTTGTTAGTGGTGAGTTTCTATGAGTATATATACTCAGTTTTTATGTTTTTGTAAGGGTTGATGGTTAAGCTAGGCTCCTGTATTGTAAAGTTTTGATGAAGCACTAGTTTCTCTGGTTATGTATCTGTATTTGAGACTTCTTGTTTAATGAAAGTCAGCTTCTTTTCATATCTTTGTAAACGACTATGTTAAAACACTTGGAATTGGAGGATCCAGTTGAGGGTATCTGTGTTGTTGTGATATATGTTTGATCATAGCAATATTATCACTAGTTTTAGGCAGTTTCCTATGTTATTTTCTCCCTCTTACACTGAGTAGTTCAGAATTGGAGGATCCAATCGAGCTGTTACAGTAGCATTGTGAAGTAGGTTTGATCACTGTGTTGTTGTGATTGTGTCATCTTGGCACATTTCAATGTTTTTTTTTTCTTCTTCAAGCTGCTGGAAGCATGATTCCCATAGAAGTCTTGTCCACCACTCTCACCAAGTCTTCCCTCTACTCATTTTAAACTCAACTTCCTGACTGAAGTTCAATCAAGACCTCACCTACTCATGCATGCCTGGCCTAGTTTTCTGAGTTAAAGCGTTATTCCCCTGGGTCTACGCCCATTCGACCACCCCAATTTATCATCATGACATATAAAACTGATGGGTATTAGGCTTACCTCTGTTGCAATCTGGAGGTGACTTCTAGTGCTAACATTTCTAGCGTCGTTGTCGAGGATGAAGTTGAATATTTTCCCCGAGATTGAATGACATTGAGCCTCTGATACTGAAGGTGCATCAGGCTTCAGATCCCTACAAGATTGCTACTTTGCACTTGGTGACTCCATTGTGACGACTCCACTGTGGTGAATCTATTGTTTCAGTTGTGGCTTCCAGAGGCAGGCACATGCGGTCTACCCCGAAGCAACACCTGAAGTCGATCTAGAGAAACTTATCAGAAAGGTAAAGGCCCTACAAGAAGGAGCTTCTATAGTTAAAATAGGTATTTATGATGATTTTATCCTTAGTCCTTTAGAAGCTCCTATATATGCTTGTCGTTTTCCTATCATATCGTCTGCAAGAGTTTCTCTAACTTTGAATTGGGAGTGTTCCTGTTGAGTTTTCCCCTCCTGATCTGGGATTGAAGGGAGAAATCCTCGTCACTCCTCTCTCCCCTGAGGTTGTACTATGGTTTAGACCCAGAACCTCAGCATATTTTCCCACCCGGGGACTTACCACCCCTCCTATTGTTGTTGTTGTTGATGAGAAAAGAGAAACCTATGTTCCCTTAAACCCGTTAGCCTCCTCCTCGAATCCTCTGTTGTTTCATTTTCCTCCTACAAGATCAATTCCAATTTCTCCTGCCCTGACTCCATCTCCTCCTGGTTCTCCTCCTATTCACACTCCAATGGCAGGAGCTAATCCACCCAGAAACAGAATGAATGCTATAATAGCTTCCCAATATGATCCTCTCATTTTACCTCAGCCTCTAAATGCCCTCTCTGCTAGAGACTACCTGAAATACATGCCTAAGTTCACTAGAGAAGAAGACGTAACTACATAACAACACCTGGTTTCCTTCTACAGTTATGTAGATAATCTAAATATTGAAAATGAAAATGTCTGTATGAGAGTCTTTGTCCAGAGCCTTGATGGTGAGGTTAGGAAATGGTTTAGGGAATTGACCCCTGGATCTATTTATGGGATTGAAGCTCTATATAACGCCTTCTTGAGAAGGTGGGGAGATAAAAAAAGATTTCATGTAATACATGAAAGAGTTTGGGTCCTTGAAGAGGAAGGAAGGAGAGTCTGTCTCTGAATTCTCCAAAAGATTCAATAAAATGTATAATAATATCCCTATTGAGATAAATCCCTCAGAAGCCTCTACCAAAATCACTTATGCTAGTGATTTTGACCCTGATTTCTACCTCCGTATCAGAGAAAGAAGTGTTACCTCTTTGGCTAACATGAAAGATGCATCCTTGGAAGTAGAATCCAATGTGTTGGCAGTTAAAAGGCTTAGAAGCAAATATGACAAAGACAAGGGAAGAGGGAGGTCTGAGGCCTCAAACTTTGGTTCTTCTATAGATTACCCTCAAGTAGATGAATTTTCAAAGATGGCAAAGTCTTTGTCTGCAGAGATGGAGAAAATAAAAATGGAGGGGAGGCCGACATACAAAAATCCTCAAAATGTGGATAACAGAGGCAACTTCAAGAGGTCGAATAATAATGATCCTCAAATTATTCCAAGGGAACACAAGAACAGAGATAGAGAGGATAAGAGGGTTCAAACTCCTCTCCAAAATAACCTGGTTGATGATGAGAAGAGGGAACAAGAAGATATTGACCCCGAAATTCATTGTATTGGAGACACCTAACCTTTTCCTCATTTGACTCAATCAGCATATGAGGAGTCTCTCATGGACAGTCAGCTTAATGATTTGAGCAAGGCTAGCGGCAGCCCAAATAGATACAACCATAGATCCAATAAGAAGTTCGAAACGTCTAATATTCCTGAGCAACCCACCAGAGCAGAGAAGCCTGATAAAGATGTGGCAGACAGCAACAAAGGTAAGAAAATCCAAGTCCCCACTCCAGTGGTCCATATTCATGTTCCTAAAGTAAAATAAGTCCCAAAGCCCACATCCTCTTTTAATTTGAGCATGAAATTTAGAAAATCATAATTCTCGTGCCCCTTTCAGAGCTAGTCAAACATGAGGACTTCAAAAAATCCATCACTAAGTTATTGTAGCTTGATCCACCATGCCATCCCATAGACTCAGTAAACCTTCAAGATGAAAAGCAAGAAATCATCCTAGGTCCTATGGTAGAAGACAGAGATGATTCATCCCCTCCCTTCTACACATCACTGAACATACATGACAAGGTATTGCATAATTGTCTGATGGATTCGGGGCTTCCCATAATCTCATGCCCAAAACTATCATGCAAGAACTCAGGCTGGAAGTCACAAAGGCCTACCATGATTTGTACTCTTTAGATTCGAGGAGGGTGCAGTGTCTTGGGTTTATCAAAGATCTGGTCATGACCTTGTTTCAATTTCCCATGAAGAGTGTGGTCATGGATATCGTGGTAGTTGATGTTCCCCCCAAGTTTGGCATGTTGTTGTCAAGATCTTGGATAAAAAGGTTCCATGGAACGTTACAAATGGACCTCACATATGCTACCATTCTAATGTTTGGGGGGGAGCATAGAAGGTTGTACAGAGAAGCTAAATTTGCCTACATCATCAGCGATGAAGCTAACCCCACTAACCACCCTATCTTTTCCCTTGACACTGAATTGGGATCCAGTTTATTGCAGCTCACCAATGCTCTCGAGCCCCCTCTAAAACTCATAAAGAAGTCCACTACTTTTCATGCATTTTCCTCCTCCATAGCCTCTGCATAGAAAATTTTCTTTGATGGAGCCTCCTCCAAGGAAGGTGCTCATGCTGGAATGGTGTTTATCTCACCAAATCAATAAACCATACCCATGTCCTACAAATTACAATTTGAAACTACCAATAATGTGGCAGAGTACAAAGCTCTTGTGTTGGGTTTGAGGGATACAAGAGACATGGGAATCAAATAAATATATGTGTTTGGGGATGTCGAGCTGGTTGTAAAACAAGTCAAGAATCTTTACCAAGCCAAGCATATGAGGCTCGGATCCTATAGGAATAAAGTGTGGGATTTAATAGAAAACTTTTTCCTAGCTTTCAACATTTCATTCATTCCTAGAGAAGAGAATGCGGTGGTCGACTCTTTGGTTGTTTCAGTGAGTAAGTTCAAAGTTCCCCTACCACCAAAGCTTAGATATGATTAGAAGTAAAATATAGACCCTCTATACCTAACAATGTCAAGCACTGGAAGGTATTTGAGGATGATCTTGAGATCAAAATATTCCTAGAAGTTGTTGATGAATTTTCTGCATTACATATAGACCAGGATCATGATTCTGAGAGTAACACACACGATGATGTGTTTTTAGAGAAGATTGCTAATCATCACATTATGAAATTACCAAGCAATCACATTCCAAAGGGACTATTCCCTTTGGAGAGGATCTTTGACAATAATGATGTGGCAGTAAAAGCTAAGAAGCCGGATGATGAGGCTGACATATATGAATGCAACATCGGTACAAAGGAGGATCCTAAGCATGTCAAGCTGTCAAGAAGTTTGTCCAAGGAGAAGAGGGCCAAGTATGTTGAGATTTTAAAGCAGTTTTATGATGTGTTCGCCTATACCTACGAAGATCTCAGAACATATGACATAGTTTTCATAGAGCATAAGATCCCACTGAAAGAAGAGGCCAAACCATTTAGACAGGAATTAAGACAGATTAATCCTATGTTGTTTCCTATCATTGAGAGAGAGATAAAGAATTTGTTGGATGCTCAGATAATTTTTCCTTTGAGGTATTCAGAGTGGGTGGCCAACTTGGTCATGGTGAGAAAGAAGAGTGGAGAAATCAGACTATCTGTTGATTTCAGAAACCTGAATAGAATCTCAAAGAAATATAATTACCCCTTGCCCAAAATGGAACATATTCTACAAAGGGTAACTGGCGCATCGAGGATTTCCATGATTGACGGTTTTTCTGGTTATAACTAAATTTTCATCTTACCTGAAGACATAGAAAAGACAACCTTCACCACTCTTTGGGGCACATTCATGTATGCCAAAATTTCCTTTGGGTTAATGAACGTAGGAGCGACCTTTCAGCGAGCCATGGACATAGCCTTCATTGGAGAATGGGACAAATTTTCCGTCTATTTGGATGAAATCACAGTATTCTCCAAATCAGACAGAGAGCATTGTTGTCATCTGAGAAGGGTTTTCTTAAAATGTAGAAGGTTTGGTCTCTCCTTAAATCCCAAGAAATCATTGTTTACCATGAAGGAAGAGAAATTATTGGGGCATATAGTATCAACTGAGGGGGTCAGGATTGATCCCAGAAGAGTTGAAGCAATCCAAACACTGTCACTCCTGAGATCCAGGAAATAAATCTAGTCTTTCCTGGGGAAAATTAATTTTTTGAGGAGATTTGTTTCTAACTTTGCTGAGATGGTAAAACTTATAATATCCATGTTGAGAAAGGAAAATGAGGTTAAATGGACTGTTGAGTCTAGAGAATATTTTGAACAAATCAAGAAGGAATTGATCGAAGAACCTATGCTTTTAGTCCTGATTACTCAAAGGATTTTCTTATTTTCTCCTTTGCTTCATCTGACAAAGTGGCAGTTGTTTTACTACAAAAGAATGCAGAAGGGATGGAGCAGACCATTTCATTTTTCAACAGAGCATTGAGAGATACAGAGGTCAAATATGACGTCATGGAGAAGCAAGCCCATGCATTGGTGAAGGCCCTAAAAGCTTTTAGAGTCTATGTTTTTCATTCAAAAATCATTGCATACATCCCTTCAGCTTCTTTGAAGGACATTCTCATTCATCCTGACATAGACGGGAGAAGGAGCAAGTGGATCACCAAAATCCTCGAGTTTGATCTTGAAATAAAACCCACCAGACTAATTAAAGGCTAGGTTTTAGCCAAGTTGTTGGTTGAATCTAATTGTAAAGCGTTGGGGGTTAACTTCATCAACACTTGCTCAGAAATTCAGCAGGATGAGTTGTCTGATGGCAGCTCTCAAGATAGCCCTCCATTGGATGGATGCACCTGGTATAAAGATGTTATATATTTCCTGTAGGAGTTAAGGCCCCCTGATGACATGGGAAAAAGAAAGGAAAGAGCTTTAAATCTCAAAGAAATTAGGTATTGCCTCATTGACCAGGTCTTGTATTGGAAAGACCCTCTAGGAGTGCTTCTGAGATGTCTAGACCCATAGGAGGCCTAAAAGATTATTTTTGAGTTTCATGAAAGCTTATGTGGGGGACACCAATTTTGGAAGACCACAGCCTACAAAATTATCATGGATGGGTACTACTAGCCCACTTTATTCATTGAGGTCTGCAAAAATATCATAGCCTTTATCAAATGTCAAAAATTCTCAGGAAAGAAACAACTCAAGTCCATACCTTCAAAGCCTGTGGTAGCTTTAGGACCCTTTTAGTAGTGGGGCCTATACTTTATTGGGGATATTCCTCCTCCTTCAAGTGGTCAGCACAAGTGGATCCTAACTGCCACAGACTATTTCACCAAATGGATAGAAGCTATCCCCACAAGGAGTGTTTCTCACAAGGTAATCATCAGCTTCCTAGAGGATATCATAGTGAGGTTTGGCTATCTTAGCAGAATTATCACTGATAATGCAGCCTCCTTCAAGTCTGAGCCTTTGTTCAAGTTCTATGAGCAGTTTGGGATTTCAATAGTTCACTCCACTCCTTATTATCCCCAAGGAAATAAACTGGTAGAGTCCTCTAACAAAAGTCTGATCAAGCTCATTAAGGGACTGTTAGAAGACAATAAGAAGGCATGGGATTCAAATCTTAAATTCTCTCTGTGAGATAATTGAGTGACAACAAAAGGTCCCTAGGCATCTCCCCTTTCCAACTTGTTTACGGGACAGAAGTTGTTTTTCCTTCTCAGCTGGCTCTACCTATAGCAAAATTCTTTCAGGATTATCAAGGAGAGCCTGATGATATGATCAGAAGGATCCCTCAATTGGGGGAAGTGCATAAGACCAGAGAGCAGGTGATGGATAGAGCTCATAACCGTCAACAAAGGATCAAACAAGCCTTTAACAGAAAGGCGAGAAAAGAAGATTTACAGCTGGCAGATCTAGTGCTTAAATGGGATGCACCTAGATAGGATAGAGGCAAGCATGACAAGTTTGAAACCCTTTGGATTGGGCCGTTCAAAATATTTGAAGTGTTTTTAAATAATACTTACAGGTTGCAGGATTTGGAGAGCGAGAAGGTTTTTAATGGCCCTATGAATGGGCATTTCCTGAAGAAGTGTTTTATTTGAGACACAAGTGGCTTCCCTGTGTTTTTAAATATTGTCCTCCTTCTTTGTTTTTTGGTTTTAATAAAGACTCCACAACCCAACAGCAAGGCACTGGAGCTACATGTTCTTGGCAGCTCACAGGGAGCCTGCCATCCCCCATGGAGCCTAATGTTATCACATATTCCTGTCAAGACCTTGGGGATATGTGTGTTTCTCCTGTGTTTGTAATTTTTCTTGTCTTATCCCCTTATGTTGACCGATTTTGGTTTTCCTTTCCCATCCTGGAATGTCTTTCTCTTTCATTTGTAGTCATCCTTCTCGATCAACTAGTCCTTCCCTGTCAATATGCCTGGAAGAGATCGGCCCTGAATTCCTCTGTTTCTTCTTAAGGCTGATCCCTCCTCCTTTTACCTCCATCATTGAATCTTTTCCTTCCCAAGCCTAAGTTTGTTTGGCCAAACACCCATTCCCATAGTCTGTAACACTGGAAATAGTCAAATAGAGAAATCAAATCAAGCGAGGGAGCAAATACTGGCTTCAATGATGATGATCTATCATCGAGGTAGATCAACAGTCATCGGGTAAACCTTATTCGTGGAGTTTCCCAAGGTTTAACGCCAAGGCTTGTCCCTATAGGATGAAGTTACGATTTAATTTTCACCATCTGATCCAAGCAGAGGATAGATGGTATCCAATTGTACTATCCCAGGGGTCAGCATTTCAGGGTTGTCGTTAGCAAACACACCCATAGCCCGAAACCTCGAAACTAGAAATTCATGAAGCACCCACGGTTTTATCTTCGGGTCATAGACGAATGCCATATGGTAGAGCTAAAGGGATGGGGCTAACATAAGTTTTCCCAGTCATGATTTCGGCCACCAGAACTTTGAAAGGTGAAGGGTCGCTCCTCCCATTGCATTGGGAATCGCCGATTTGCGAAAGCACCTCCGAGTTGGGCCCATGGTCCTAGCGCCCGGTCTTGAGGTAGAAAGGCTGGAAAGTGGGGGTTAGTTTAATTTAAGTGCTCGTTGAGTGACGGGTGATCATGGTCGTTCAATAAAAGGAGATCTAGATCGTCGATCCCTGTGGATAGGTGGTAGTCATTTGAACATGTCGTAGGATCTGGTGTCGGGGATTTCGAAAGCACAGGAATGAGAAATACTGGTAGGAGAAGTTCCAAAATTCATTTGAAGATAGGCGCGGGGTCATGGCCCTAGGTTATATTAAGGGTGGATCCAGAAGAAAAGGAGGCCAGTCTCCGAGCCTTGCAGAGCATGCACGTGGTCATCTCTTGTGCCTATAGTCTTGGCCACTCTCCAAGGAAGAAAGCAGTTAATGAAGATTGAGCAGGTGGTTGAAACCTTAGCTCAATCCATAAATGGAAGGCATGGAAGGTCTTGAGTAGTTAGCCCATGGTACCCATGTGTGCAAGTCCCCCTATAAGAGACATGTCGATCTGATGTTCCCGTCAGACAAGAAGAGCCTGTGCATGCTAAATTGGAATTTAATGGCTCAACAACTCTCCTGTTGTCAGTGGCGAGTTGATATGAGTATATATACTCAGTTTTTATGTTTTTCTAAGGGTCGATGGTTGAGCTAGGCTTCTGTATTATAAAGTTTTGATGAAGAACTGGTTTCTCTGGTTATGTATCTGTATTTGAGACTTCTTGTTTAATGAAAGTCATCTTCTTTTCATATATTTCTAAAAAATTGTGTTAAAACACTTGGAATTGGAGGATCCAATCGATGGTATTTGTGTTGTTGTGATGTATGTTTGATCATAGCAATATTATCACCATTTTTAGGCAGTTTCATGTGTTATTTTCTCCCTCTTACACTGAGTAGTTCGGAATTGGAGGATCTAGTCGAGTTGTTACGATAGCATTTTGAAGTAGGTTTGATCACTATGTTTTTATGACTGTGTCATCTTGGCACCTTTCAGTGCATTATTTTTCTTCTTCAAGCTGCTGGAAGGCATGATGCCCATAGAAGTCTTGTCCACCACTCTCACCAAGTCTTCCCTCTGCTCATTTTAAACTCAACTTCCTGACTGAAGTTAGATCAAGACCTCACCTACTCATACATTCCTGGCCTAGTTTTCTGAGTTAAAGCGATATTCTCCTGGGTCTGTGCCCATTTGACCACCCCAATTTATCATCGTGACATATAAAACTGATGGGTATCAGGCTTACCTCTGTTGCAATCTGGAGGTGACTTCTGGGGCTAACAGCCCCTAAAGGAAAAATTGCCTTGTAAATGTATATTGTATTTTCATAGTAAATATGGACCATTCATTTTAAGGTCGCAGATCTGATGGTAGAAGTTATGTTAGGGTTTGTTTCCCTAAAAGGAAACCCTCTTTTATGAGGAAAATGTATTTTGGATATGTATTATTGTGAATATTGTATTCTGAGTGAGGAGACTGTGAAATAAAGAAGAGGACGTTACAGCAGGTGTGATGTAGGTTGTATCCCTTCATTTGTTGGATAATAATAAAGGAAGGACCTGGAAATTTATCTACTAGACATAGCCCACACTGGGTGAACCACGTCTATCTGTGTCTCTATTTTATTGTGTATATTCTTTGTTTTATTTCTGCATTTTTTTATTTTATTGCTCTGTGATCTTGTTTTTCTAACAACTGGTATTAGAGAGAAAGGTAACTCGCAAAAAATGAGGGTTCTTGGTTCAAGTGGGAGCAATGGTGGAAGATGGAAAGTTTAGGGTCGGTAAATTTAACAGCCAAAACTACTAGATATGGAAGATGCAAATGGAAGATTATTTATATCAGAAGGATCTATTCCTACCATTGGGTGGAATATCAAAGAAGTTGAAAGCCATGAAGTATGAAGAATGGGAGGTTCTTGATATAAAGGCACTAGGAACGATACGAAATATCCTAGCACCGTCGATGGCTTTCAATATTGCGAAAGAAAAGACAACGAAGGAGATGATGGATGCATTGGATAAACTATATGAAAAACCATCGACATCCAATAAGGTATTTCTAATGAAGATATTATTTAATATGAATATGTCAAAAGGTGGGTCTATTGTAAATCATTTAAATGAATTTAATATGGTTACTAATCAACTAAGTTCTGTAAATGTGGACTTTGATGATGAGGTAAGGGCTCTTCTAATCCTGTGCTCATTTCCAGAAAGTTGGAGCTTGGTCATGGTTGTAAGTAACTATGTCTCTGGTTCAAACACTTTAAAATTTGATGATGTTGTTGGTGTTATCCTTAGTGAGGAAATGCGACAGAAAATCACAGGTGAGACATCAGGTAATGCATTAAACATGGAGAACAGAGGAAGACAAAAGGATAGAGGAAAGGGCTCAAGAAACTGTGAGAATTCTAGGAAGGGCATATCCAAATCCAGACTTGTAAATATTGAGTGATGGAATTGTGGGAAGAAAGGACATCTGAAGAAAGACTGCAGAGCTCCAAAGAAACAAAGAGATGGACAGTAGGAGAAAAAGCAGGAAGCAAATGTAATAGGTGACGTGTTACAAGATGCTTTGATTCTTTCTGTAGATAATATTTCTGAGTCTTGGGTAGTAGATTCAAGGGCTTCATTTCATGCCACACCCCATAGGAAACATTTTCTAGATTATGTTCAAGGTGATTTTCGACAGGAGGAGATAGAATACATCTCCAAGGTGCCTTATTCATTAGCAGTTGGTAGCTTGATGTATGTGATGGTTTTCACAAGAACAGATATTACACATGTAGTGGGAGTTGTGAGCAGGTATATGAACAATCCAAGTAAAGAACATTGGGAGGCAGTAAAGTGGATTCTCAGGTATTTGAGAGGTACTTATACTCATGCATTATGTTTTGGAGGTTCATACATTGTTCTACAGGGATATGTTGATTCAGATATGGCAGGTAATAAAGATAGTAGGAGGAGCACCACAAGGTATTTTTTTACTATAGGTGGAAAACAATAAGTTGGATTTCGAAACTGCAAAAGGTTGTTTCACTTTCAACAACAGAAGCATAGTATGTTGTTGCTACATAGGCTACTAAAGAAATGATTTGGTTACAGATGTTTATGGAGGAATTAGGAAAGAAGGAGGAGAATAGCAGGTTGTATTGTGATAGTGAGAGTGCAATTCATATTGAAAAGAACAAAGACTTACATTTGAAGACTAACCATATATAGCTTAGGTACCATTTCATACAATTCATCTTGGAAGATGGACATTTGAATCTGGAAAAGATACACACTAGCCAAAATCCTATAGACATGTTAACTAAGGGAGTAACCAGGGAGAAACTGAGTTAATGCTCAGTTTCAGTTGGTATTCAAGCATGAACATGAAGATGAGAAATTTTCTAGGTTCAAGAAGGATCATAGTCCAGTAGATACAACAGTTGTGGAGTTGTTGAGATCAATCTCCAAGTGGGATATTATTGGTTGTGGAACCTGATTATCTTCCTGATTCAGACATCTTTGTTTTCAGTCGTGTTTATACACCCCAAAATAATGTACACTCCTCCACGTAGGGGAGTGCAGGGGGGGTTACCCCCCCCTACGGGGTATGGGGGGGATATCCCCCTGGCTGGGGGGGTCCAGGGGAAAGTAGTCCCCCAGTGGGGGTTCAAGGGTAAAGCCCCTAAAGGAAAAATTTCCTTGTAAATGTATATTGTAATTTCATAGTAAATCTGGACCATTTATTATAAGGTCGTAGATTTGATGGTAGAAGTTGTGTTAGGGTTTTTTTCCCTAGAAGGCAACCCTCTTTTATGAGGGAAATGTAATGTGGCTATGTATTATTGTGAATATTGTATTATGAGTGAGGAGACTATGAGAGAAATAAGAGGAAGTTACAAAGGGTGTGTTGTAGGTTGTATCTCTTCATTTGTTGGATAATAATAAATGAAGGACCTGTAAATTTCTCTGATGGATGTATCCCACACTGGGTAAACCATGTATATCTGTGTCTCTATTGTATTGTGTATCTTCTGTGTTTTATTTCCACATTTGTTTTATTTTATTGCTCTGCGATCCTATTTTTCTAACATTCTTTGCATGTGAATATTTATTTCAAGAGTAAGCATGGTCCTCTCTCAGGAATTTTATTTGTTCTTATATGTTATTTGAACTAGAGGAGTACCACTTGTTTGAAAATGTAGGGGGATTTTTCCTTGTGAGTTTGACTTAAAGACCATGAAACATAATTTATGATTGACATTTTTGGCGACCATACTGGGGAGAACAAAAGGTTGGTTTTGTAGATCGGAAATTTAATGACTCTACCTAAACCCAACCAACCCCAAATAAAAATTGGATTAAGAGATCAAAAAATTATCTTGCACCAATTATATGGCCTATCAATTACAACAACAGGTAGCCATGTCAAACTCAAAAGAACTTCGGAAGTTCTTTCCCAAGAAGAATAAAGATAAATAGCCTTGAGACAAAGAATATGGTTGTGAATATAATAAAATTTGGAATCATATAAGGGTCCATTAAAAAGAAGTAAAAGTAAGAATCTCTCCACTCAAGAAATTTCCCAAAGTTCAACATCCAAAAAAAGTGAAATACTAATCATGGGTGATCGAAAAGAACAAAGAAACAAAATTCCTAATGAAGAAAGAAAAAATAATGACAAAAAAAGAAACTCGAGAAGAAGGGATAGGCCCAACCCACTTAATTTACATGGAGAAAAACACACATTACCAACCCTCCCTCAAGTATTTTTACCTTTATTTTCAGGTGATGGGATTATCAATCCAAAAAAATATATGGATCAGTTTCTAAGTCTATGTGATATTCACTTGATTGAACATGGTGATGTCATGGTCAGAGTTTTTATGCAAACCTTGATAGATCCATCCTATGAATGGTATCTTTCTCTCCCAACTCAATCAATTAGTTTATTTGATGATTTAGAAAGTATATCCATGAGTATGTATGCACCACCTGTTGCATATCATAGTTTGCATACTTAGTTTACCCAAATCCATATCAAACAAGGAGAAAGAATCAAGGATTTTAGTTTACGATTATTAAGACATTGAATCAACTCCCATAATCCCAAGGACCAAATGATCTTGTCATATTCAGATGTTATAATAATGTGATTACTTAAAATGTCAATTATGAAATCAGAGCCTCACAAATAAATGGTTTGAATTAATCAATCCAAAAAGAAACAAAGATGGAAGAATACATGTTAGAGACCAATGTTGATCCTAAAATTATTAGGGGAAAAGTGAAAAGACAAATGACCAATTTATAAATATCACCTCAAGGACCATCTTCTTCTAGAATTTTTGAAAATCAATCAATTGGTGGAGGAATTATTCAAGGTATTCCCCCTAATGTTAGAAATGATCCTAGAGCTTCCCAAGAAATGATACATGAAATAGAGATGGCTTAGATGAGCAGAGCAATTAGACAAATGCAGAATGAGATCACTAGACTCAAGAAAGGTGAGAATATCATTCCAACAAATCCAAACATGAGAGATCAATTACATGACCATAGAACAAGAAATGATAGAATTGAAGAATATATACCAAGAGCACCCAAAGTTACAAATCCTATTATTGTTGTGTTAGAAGAAATTGTAGAAGAAGAAAATTTTGAAACTTTTGATCAAGGAATAGATGTTGACCAAGATGAAGTTTTAGAATCAGTACAAATGGATGAAGGTCCATCATATTGTTATATTTTTTATGAACAATAGGATCTTGAGTGTTCACAAGACAATGTTGTTCAAACCAGAACACAAGTAAATAAATTCAAGACAAGGGAACAAATTAAAAAAGTAAAGGAAAAATCTAATGCTCCAGAAACAACAAAACAACAACCAATTTTTAATAAATGAAGACTCCACTACAAATTGATTATAACCTGGTTGATGAGTTATCCAATATTTGAGTTACTTTTCCATTCAAGGAGGTAGTCAAAATACCTCAACAAAGAGAAATTTTTTTGAAGATACTAGATGATACAAATTCAAGAATAGAAGCAATTGTAATGAATACAAAGTAACAACATAATATTGCATCAGTAAGTCTGAGGGGAAAATTTCCACCATTTTACATATATATATAAAATCATGATTTCACATTACATAATTATTTGGTGGATAGTGGAGCCACTAACAATGTCATGCCATTGTCATTGATGGAATCTCTTGGAATGGAATGCACAAAATACTATGAAACCGATGAGAGCATATATGCAATAGATTCAAGAAAAGTCCTAGCCTATGGTGAAATAAAATATTTTTATGCATGGATAAGTGTAGGAACTCATATTACAATAGTCTTCACTATCATAGTTGTGTATTTTCCTCCATCATACAGTGTTGTCATGGGAAGAGAGTGGTGCTCATTAATTGGAGGGTGGATTATGAATGATGGATGTTGCATGATGCTTCCAAATAAATATGGGACTATGATCAAAGTTACTCAAGAGAATATAAAGTCCATATCATTTAAGAAAATGGAAAATGAAGTAATGCAAAATTATGTTGATGCTAGAATTGGAAATTATGTTGTTTTTAGTACAGAACAAATAAATCCACTTAAGCAAGATGAAGAAAATTATTTCCAAGGATTTTGGAAATTTTCATTTGATGGCGCTTATTCTAAATATGGAAATGGATCTAGCATTGTTTTTAAAATTCTTCAATCTAGTATCTATCTGCATGCTATCAAATCAGAATTTCATTATACCAATAATGAAGTTGAATATGAATCATTTATTCAAGGAATGATTGCTTCCCTTCAAATGAAAGTAGAAAATCTAGTGGTGACTCGCGATTCAGAGTTGGTTATCAATCATATCAAGAAGAAGTACATAATCAAGAAAGAAAAATTGAAAAAGTATGCAAGAACAGTATGTGAACTAATGGATTCTTTTAATTCTTTTAATATCTCTTTTATCCCTTGAGAAAAGAATCAAAAAGATGATTCACTGGTAGTAGCTACATCTCTCTTCAATTTATATGATTCTAAGAATCAAAGTACTTTTCATGTAAACACAATTTTTTGGCCTTCAATACCTAATAATCAAGAAATTTTGCAATTTTTTGAAAATGATGAACATATTGCAAACTTCCTCACTAATAATGACTCAATGTTATCAAATGATTCATATGAGAGCCAAGATCCTCAGAAGGAAATTTGTGATCAGAATCTTGTACTCACTCCTAAGAATTATGTCAATTTGGAATCTCTTTTTACAACAGATGATCAAACGAAGATTTTTTTATCCAAAAGAAAATCCGTTTGTTAGAAAGGTTCAAGAGACATAGAAAATCAGCATTGGTACTCCTAATTCTCCAAAGTATATAAATCTTAGTACTAGATGCACCACTGAAGAAATCGATCTATATACTCAATTGTTAAAATAATTATAGGAAATATTTGTTTGGACTTATGATTAATTAAAATAATATGAAAAATATATATTCTATCATGTCATACCATTCAAAGAGGGATCAAAACCTTTCAAGAAAAAAATGAGAATGATAAATCCCAAGATAAAGCCTCTAGTGAAGATAGAGCTGGAAATAGTAAAAAAGGTTGGTATAATTTTGCTATCAAACATTTAGAATGGATCTCAAATCCTATGGCGGTAAGAAATAAGAATGGAGAAATATGCCTTTGTGTTGATTTTAGATATCTCAATCAAGCAAGCATTAAATATAACTATCAACTCCCCAATATGGAGATGTTGCAACGGGTCACAGTTTTTGCACTGATTTCCATGTTGGATGGATTTGTAATATATAATCAATTTCTTGTATTTGAGAAATACGGACCAAAAATGGCGTTCATAACACAATGGGGAATGTATGCTTATGTTCAGATGCCATTTGGATTAAATAATGCAGGTGCAACATTCCAAAGAGTGATGGACCATGATTTCAGAGATCTAATTGGAAAATTTATGGAAAGATGACTTGATAGTTCATTCAAAACTAAGAGAAAGACATCTCAAGCATCTCATAAAAGTCTTTGAAAGATATAGAATGTTTGGAATATCCTTTTTTTTTTTTTAAAGTGTGTTTTCCATATCATAAGGAAAACAAATTGGGTCATATTGTAAGCAAAGAAGGAATATACATTGATCTGGAAAGAGTTAATGAAATAAATGACCTAAATCCACCTACATCAAGAAAAGGAGTAAACTCATTCTTTGGAAAGATAAATTTTGTCTAAATCTTTGTTCTATATTATGCTACAATACTAAAGCCAATAAATAAATTGTTGAAGAAGGATAAAAAATTTCAATGGACACCAGATATTAAAAAAACTTTCACATAAATCAAGCATGCCATTACTACTACCCCTATTCTTGTCAACCCTAACTTTGATAAAGAATTTATTTTGTACTCATTTGCTTCAAAAGAAACCATTGCCTCCACCCTTACCAAAACAAATGAAAAAACTAAAGAACTTCCAATTTCCTTCATGAGTAAAAACTTGCATGATTATGAACTAAATTACTCAATAATTGAAAAACAAGTTATTTCTCTGGTTAAGGAAATAGCTCATTTCAGAACCTACATCTTATTATCTCACAGCATTGCTTATATTCCACATTCACCAATAGATATGTTTCTAAATCAACAACACAAAGAAGGTAGATGGGAAAACTAGTTAGAAAAGCTTCAAGAATATGATTTGGAGATTAAACCTTTGAAAGTTGTTAAGGGGTAGCGATTATGTAAATGCATGACTAGAATTGAAGTTGTGAACATCTCTCCTCCCAATAGATTTGATGTTGTAATAAAGGGAAAAAATTTAGCAACATCAAAATGGTATAAGAATATAATTTTCTATCTAAAATCTAGCCAATTTCCTCCTGAAATGTCTTATGAAGAAAGGATAACTTTGAAAATGAAGATAAATCAATATGTTCTCATCTCAGGTTTTCTCTTCCATAGAAATTTTGATGGGATTCTATCGATATGATTGGATTATCCAAAGTCCAAAGAAATACTTCAATAATTTCATAGTGGGGTTTGTGGTAGACATTTTTAATTAGTTGTAACAGCGTACAAAACCATTCGAGTTGGTTATTATTGGTTGAATATATTCAAATATTCTTATGAATTGATTTGAAAATGTATTCTATGTAAAACATTTTCAAGAAAAATGAGAAGGGTCACAATGCCATTATAGTCTATAAGAGTAGAGCAATGGTTTGCACAATGGGGCCCAGATGTGATTGGTCCAATAAATTCAAATTCGAGTAAAGGATGTGATTATACTATCACTGAAATTGAATATTTTACTAAATGGAAAGAAGATATTGCTTTAATAAATGAAGAATCGGAACAGTTGATCTATTTTCTAAAAGAAAATATCCTATCCAGATTTGGCATACCAAAAAAGTTCATAACTGACAATGACTCAATATTCATTGGATCAAAATTTACAAATTACTATGGAGAATATGGAATCATCATGGGACAATCATCCAACTATTACCCGTAAGGAAATGGTTTGGTTGAGTCAACAAACAAAACATTAATTCAAATTATCAAAAACACAATTGAATCCAACCATAAAAACTGGAATAAGAAATTGATAGATGCACTTTGGGTAAGTCGTCTTATTCCAAATGATAGTACTGGACATTCCTCATATACCCTAGTGTATGGAAGAGAAGAATGATTACCATTACAATTGGAATTGAATGCCTTGGCTCCTATTGGAAGTGTTGAAGATGTATAAGAATAATCACCAATGCAAACAATATATCATGAACTTCTGCAACTTGAAGAACAAAGAGAACAAGAAATATTGGCAATGAAAAAAAGACAAAAAGAGGTCAAAAGACACTTTTACAAGAGCATTACTCCAAGATATTTTCAAAAATATCAACTAGTTCTGTTATGCAACAAAGCAAAAGAGAAACCATATTTTCACACGAAGTTTGAATCTCTCTAGATTGGTCCATATTAGATTGAAAAAATCGTTGGTTAAAATTCATACTTATTGAAATATATGAAAGGAACAATACAATCATTTCCCATAAATGGGAAATATATTAAGCATTTCTTCGGTTAAAGTCCCCAAGAAAAATATTGACATAGTATTTTTTCTACTCCTTTGTATATTCTTTATCATTCTATATTTATTTCCCTTTTCCTTCTTCTCTTCTTTTTCAATTCCACTTTCCCATTGGAAGAAGATTATAGAATCTCAACAACCCACAAGGGATCATTGTCCCACAGTTGGAGTCGAATGTTGATCAACAATAATACATATATTTTCATCCTTAGTATTTTTTCCTTGTCTTTCTTTGCTCCTCATATTTTCTTTACTATTCATTTTCCTCTTTCAAATACGGCTTGTGGATCAAGCTACCATAAAATTCCTATGTCCATAAACCCACAAGCATGTGTAACTTTACTAAGTCAATTTTTATTTTCTCGCAATCTCAACACTTATTCACTTTTATGCATTGTAGGATACCAACCCATGATTTTCCTAAAAATCCTCATGTCCCGAATGAGCACTCATAATGAACCTTCTATCTCAGTCTACTCCAAATTTCACCCTTTACATTTTTCATTCTTAGTTGTTTCATCAAATGTGGATGTGGGACACTCGTCTTTTCCACTTACCTATTTTTTCTCATGCTTGTGTTCCGCAACTTGTAATCATGTGTTCTAAAAAATGACCCATTCACCTTCATGACCTGCATAACATCCTCTTCTCATACTTATACTATTTTCTCAATGTGGATGTGGGAGTCATCCCTTTTTACCTTTTTCATTTCCCATGCCTTGTGTCATGTATCTCGCAATCCTACATTCACCATATTGCACTCTCCATTCTCCTTTTCACACTTCCATACTTCACCATTTTCCATCATCCACAACATCACATCACCATTTCCCAATCACATTTATTTCCTCCCACCACGTCATCTACCACTTGTGTGAACATAATACCATTATTAAAGTGGAAAAGATTTTGTAAAGTTTTGTAATAAATTCTAAATCTTATTCTGCAAGTCAGCAACTTTGAAACAAGAGTTATGGTGGTTAATAATCAATTAAATACATGGTAAATTAAATAAGGGATTAATATGTCATGATGTAAAAAAGTTATATCGATAGTAGCACCACCTATTGGTAAGAATATAAAGTAGTTTCAATTATGTCATGTAGAAGAAAGGAGTTGTATTTTGGAGATACACTAAATACTCGTGAACATGAAGACCACAAGTTCTAGTGGTCACGGGCTTACAAGTGGTACAATGTCCTCTCTCCCACCGAGAAGGAAACAAACCAAGTTTGGAGCTCAGGAATAACACTGGTTGGTTGTGTTCCTGAGGTGACGGATTTCAAAGACCTAGTTATTTGGTGTGTAGACAAATTTGATAAAGAAAGAAGAATAATTCAAGGTCAAGGGAAGAAACCCATCTTCTTGGCTCCTTCATTTTTCATGAGAATTATACGACTCCCAAAACCCACCATGTAATTCAATAATGAGGAAGCCAATGAATTTCTTAAGGAACACAGACGAAGAGAAGAGCTCCTCAAACAATATTTGGCCAACCCAAGAGATAATACCAAAGATTGAGGTAAGTTCCTTAAAATACCCCTACAAATAATTTTTCTAGTTGTGTTCCCATATAATTGGATTGGAATCCATGTCCTCTATGCCAAAAAATATTGTTTATATTCTCCATTTTTTTGTGCATGAAGATGCTTTGATTAATTGAGGTCGAATTATTTCAAATGAAATTTCATTTTGATTGGGTAGTTTGGAAAGAACCCGAAAACTCTACATGACTTCTTATTTGATATTCGTCGTAGCCTTCTGCCATATTTTCAAAGAGTTTCCATGGTAAAGGAGTGTGAAATTCAAGGTGGAGCCAGTCTTGTATCTAGACTTATGGAGACACAAAAATCAATATAATTTCTACCCAGCACACAAAGTTTTATTTCTAAATTTAAAAAACTAATATTTGGTCCTAACACATCGAAACAGTCACTCAAGCTACCTCCTTTCTCCGAGAGAAAGGAATTTTTGAGACTACATAGGATTTCAGTGTTCTAATATTATTAGGTTCCCAAGAGAAACCCTTTTTTCTCCCATTCTATGTATCCTATAGACACTTTGTCATCGAAGTGTGCAGATAGTACAAGTATTGGTCACACTTTTTAATGAAAAAAGAAAGAAGCAGTTCATTCTGTTTCCCTTAATAGTTGGAGAATTTATGTAAATAATATTGCTCATTTTGATGAATTTGTAGGGAAGTTTGACAAACTTGTTCTGAAAGAAGTTGAATGCATCGATGGTTTCGACCCTAATGAACTATTTTCTACACACATGTGCTTGGTGTGATATTATTTTTATTTCACTAAGTTTGAAAATTTTAATAAAGGAGGAGGGGATAATCAAAATCTCCCCAAGACCTCATTTGATGAAGCCTTGAATAATATAGAAGAACTAGATAGCACTAATGAGTGTTATAGAAAAAAGGGCAAAGAAGTAACAAACAAAAACCCCAATTCTCCAAGTGTTTCACAGAGAAGTACCCCTACTAAAACAAAATATAGAAGTAGTGTTCTAGAAACAAGGAAAACACATACCGAAAACTATGATGATGATGGTGACAAAGACCGTACAAAGAGAAACCTAGAAAAATCTCATGTTGTGCATATTTCTACTAAAATAAAGAGAGAGACCTAGAAAATGGTTCTGGAAACACCTACAAATGAATAAACTCCCCTAGTAATGGATGTAGATGAAGAGTTAGAAGAACCCAACTAGTCAAAAAAAGTATTGTTGGAAACTCAGGAAATTGTTGAAGCTCTGGTTACCCAAGAACTAGAAATATTTCAATAACAGTCTGTAATATTTCACCATGTGACCTACAATAAAAACTCCAATAAATAGTTAATACATAAGGTTAACATGAAAAACAAGAAAGTGTCTGAAAAATGGAAATCAGAAATTGATTTCCATGGGGTTGCACCCTAAAAAATTGTATAATTTCACGATGCAACTGGAGAAGCATTAAAAGAATCTATCTTTAATATTGAGAAAGAAAATTTAATTCTATAATAAAAAATAAAGGAAATAGAGAGAGCTCTTATTGGCGTAGACCAATTTTGGAAGAAAATCATGGAAGTTTGAAGAAATCAAGGTAGCGCCGAAAAATGGGGAGTGCACCGAGAATAGAAGAAAAGCATCACCAAAAACAGAGGAAAACCAGCGCCGGGAAAAAGCGGTTACAAAGTGGAAAAATTGTTGCAGAGCAGTTGGAAAGTGGACAAGCACCGACTTGGGGAACAGTTGGATCATAGACCAGTTGAGATTGAGCAGTTGGAAAGTGGAAAAACCTAATACACTTAGGGTTGGGGTTTTTGTAAGGGATTTGTCCCATTTTGTTGTATAATTAGAATGTATTACAACCATGAAAGGGTTGGTTGGTTAGTCAATTAGGAAGTCAGGGTTTTGGTGCAGAAATTGGTTAGAAATTATCTATTTGGTGAGGACTCTTACGATCTATGGAGATCGAGTGTAATAGAGGAAGAAATGTATAATGCGCGACACTGGATTTTGCATGAAGATTAATAAAGAGATGAAGCAACTCATATTTGTGAACATAGCTCCAGGAGGAGGTGAACCACGGTATATCTCGGATATGTGTGAATGTTTGCAACACTTTTGATTATAGTTTCTTTAATGAGTTTATGTTGAACATGTTAAAATCATAAGGGAAATAATATTGTGCACTAGGAATAACTGATGAAATATGTAGAATAACATTAATGGATGAATATAATAGTTAGTATTCAGATATGAATCTTATGTTGTAGTATATGAATAGATGTCATTTAGTATATTTTTTTGTAATGGTTCATGAAGTTCTGTTGGAATAGTTGAGTCACTGGTCAGAGCTAAGGTCCTGCTAGGGTTAGCATAATAATTAAGGATTCGAGGGCTAGTTGTTGTGTATATCTAATGTACCTAAGAGAGAATCACATCCCATCCCATGTTTATAGACACCTAATTCCTATGGCCACCCATTGAAGTCATCTCAGGTGAGACTGTGCAGTGCACTTTGTGCGTTGTGTTTCCTTCTGGTATCCAAAAGGGTCGATGGTCGAAGGCAAGTTGGTAATCCTATAGTTAGAACCTGGGTCAGCCCATAATAACCAACAAATGGTTTTATTGCCGGTTGGAACTCAGAATATTAAATCGAGAGGGATGTATCATGAAGTATAGTGAGAGGGTTTAAGAAAGGGGATGTTTTTAGGTTGTAACCCCATGAGAGAAGAGATTGAAAAATGGTTGACAGTTCAGGAACTAGAGTTTTCCCACAAAGATAATAGAAGCCCTAGGTTTAATCCAAGACAGTAATTGGAGAGATAAGTATTTAGCGAAATACACAAGAGTTTATATAGTGCGTTTCTGACGCTATTGCAAGAGTGGATAGCACGGTTGAAATATACCCATTTGATGAATAGAGTTAGATTAGTGGAGTGGACAGAAGAGAATATCGCACAGTTAAAGAGAGTGAATAACAAATTCACACGCGTAGTATATTTATGGCTAGACAACATTGTAGTGGGGTATAACATTGATTTTGCACTAGATACATCGAAATATTACAGTGTAGTAGAGTAGGAGTTTCTCAAGGGTCCAAGGGGAAGGTACATCAGGTTGTTGTACACTTCAATCAAGAGATTATTGCATGATAAAGGGGTATTAACCATGGAATCAGATAGTTAAACTACCATGCATGCATGGGGGATTAGGGGAAACACTGAGAAAGGTTTGAGATGGAGGGGGAAATGGATAGAGGAGAGCACATTAAAGAGAAGTACTCCATTATGATGGATCAATGGGAGATCTAGGAAATTTTGTAAAAGGCGGGAATGATGCGCAGTGGAAAAACCTACCAATATAATCTCAATAGGAAGAAAAGAGCAGTAGTCGAGAGGGTAGGCTTAGAGAGTGATGAGGAAGAGGTAGATGATCTTCGTGTTGTGGAACATGTTGAAACAGATCTTGAATTTTTTGATCTTGAGGATGAAAATTTTGTATTTTTGAAGTCTTTGTATTTTATAAATTTCCTAAAGCAAAAATTTCATCTCCAACGAATTCGCGATGCATTTATGATTCATTTTTGGACAAAGAATGATAAAATTCTAAACGAATATAAGTTTTCCAACATTACTTGAAATAATCTTTTAAACGGGCAATATTTTAAAATTAAAGGAATCGGAAAATCGGAATTCGGAATTTTGTGTGATCAAATGTTTAATGCAAATTGAATAGCGAAATCCCGATTCCTAATTTCCCGATACATTAATCCTTAATTAAAACTTCATTTACTCAAATCTATTTTAAAGAGGTTTAAACTTTAATTTAATCTCATCGCAAAATTGGGATTCGCGATTTTGTGAGAACAAAGAAACTTGTCATCGTGTTTTCCGATTTCCCGATTTCGCGATACATTTAATCCTTAAGTGAAGTTTGGAATTAATCTAATTATTGTTAAGCATGATTAAGAGTAAATAATTATATCGGGATATCGGGATTCATGGTTTTGTGAGCAGCAGTTTTCATGTCATCGAATTTCCCGATTTCCCGATACCCGATTTTCCGATTAATGAAATTCCAAAAAATTTTATTTAATCTAGATTAATTAAGATAATAAAAAGGTTTTAACTTAAATAATACATCACGATTTCGGCAATCGGGGTTCTTCGATGACTTATTTCCTTGACATCAAAAGTTCTGAAACTCCGATAAGAATGTTTTCAAATTTAAATCAAGATTAACGCTAATTAATCATTCTTAGAAACAAGGTGAGATCGGAAG
>CBVK0100872723.1:0-13480 GCA_900067695.1 Picea abies | reverse complement strand
GCAAGCCTAGTCTCATAGTGACAAGGGCTTGAACCCTTTCACATCACTAGTTGTAAGTCTAGTCTCCTAGTGACAAGGGTTGCAAGTCTAGTCTTCTCACTAGAGCTTGAATATAGCTCACACTCAAAAGTCACATCAAGGATCTTTCTTGGAATCTGCAACGTACCTCTCACATCAACTATGTTCAAGCTTTCATCATTCTGGACAGTACTTCATGTTGGATGATTTGACAAATGGATGAAACATTCATTTCTTCATCATTTTCTGATTCTCTAGAAATGAATTAGTACTTGAGACTATTCTTTTCCTTTCAGGTAAAACAAGGTACATCTTCTCTATCCGTTTATGATTGCTGTGTCAGGTCAAGATCTTTTATAGACACAATCTTCATTCCTTGACAATGTCCCTTATCATTGAATGCTAGTAATGACTCCATATTCACAATGTTCATGTCTCTTAACCATAATCTCAGTAATCCAATTTTATTGCAAGGAATCTCTTAACCAATCATACTACTTCCAACATATGGCTTTTATACTCAACCTGCATACCTGTCACTTCTTCCTTTTTGGATGGCTGTACATGTAGGTAGTATATGCCTTAAAACAGACCGTAAACTCTACCTTATCATTTTTCACATATGGACTTTTATTTAGCACTTGATGGTGTGTAATAACTAATGGCAAGATGGAATCCAGTCATATCGTAATATCCATACAAGAATTTGGTAGGGTATGTTGCACTGTGGGGGCCAATGATTTTGTGGGACACATGCCTAAATCACCTTATATTTTAATAATAAGAGATAGTTAAATAAGTTGTTGACTAAGCTAAAAAATTATAATTACATCTATATTATATTTTACAAATATAAAATTTACGACTTTAATTCTCTATATGAACATAAACTTATATATTACTTCATATACCATAGTATTGTGACAGATTCCGAGTGGGATCGCATAGATTTCAAGTTGAGACAAATCACTACACTGTACGGGCAGAAAGGATTTGCCAGTTGTGTCATCTTCGTGAGGTTGAGACAAAGGAAGCACTTCATGCTCCACTGCCCCATTTACTATGAGATCTGTGGGAGGTTTCATTGTTTATTAAGGGGGACCCAAACCCTATCTCGTTTCTTCATGGACCCAAACTAGAGATGTTTGGCCCTATACATGCAGGAGGCCCTCAAGCTTTGTGCCCGCATTTTCCAACCTCCTTTAAGACCATATTCCACTTAGTAGATTACTTCCTTCATTAAGGTGCTCCCATCAACTAGGGCCACAGAGAGACAGACTGATAACAACATTGCCCTCTAGCTCCAAATAAGTGCAGACCCAAGGGGCCATCCCCCTTTCCTAGAGATCTCAATGCCTCTAACTCTAGACTTGTGTGGACTTGAGGGACCATCCCCCTTTTCCAGAGATCTCAACAACAATGCCAGACCAAATCCCTTACCAATGTGCAGACAAGATCACCTAGACATCAACGACATCTTCTAGATATCAACGCAGTGGGTGGTCCATATCTTCCCCCATCTCTTCCTCGAGACATCATTCTATCCTAGGTTTTCTTCATTCAACCTTGGATGTTAGGAGAGATAAATCTAGTGGACCATGATCCAATTCTTGGATCCTTTCCCTATGTACATCTTCCTCTTGTACTCGGAATCAAGGGTTTTTCATGCTTTAGCATAGATTTCGGGCTTTACTTTCTATCTTTCTCCTTCTATAGGAGACATTTTGGATCTCCTACTTTGTATTGACATCATTGTACTCAGCGGTCCCATTAACCTACTTGTGTGGTCATCTGTTGGACAAATAAAACTATATTATCTTATCTTATCTTATCTAACATGATAGGGGCCAAGTGCAATTCCTAGGTGATTTTGATAGAAGAGTACATCCTTGGCAACTTAGTCGAATGAAAGTGCACATGTTCAGTGGTTTTCCCTTGGAGGGCCATTTTTCCCATGCAAGTGGCCTTCTTGTGGTGCTTGATCTCTTTGGGCCAGTTTTAGTACTTCTCCTGCTAGCTTAAAGAAATCACTTTCAAAAGAAAAAAATGGCTTGCTAATATTTTCAGTGATAGTGTTACTACTCCCCTATTCAAATCATTCAGTGCTACACCCAAGGTATGCACATGTGAGATCTATTAACTATGGTTTTGACTAATAATTTTAATTAAGTGTAACGAGACCTATTAAACCTCATATTATATGAGGTGCCACATTATGATTTTCATCACATTGATGGAGTTTGTTGTTGGTGGCTTGCAGCTTTGATAGAATTTGGGGAGATACACCTTCATGGAGCCTCTTCTCTTCTTTGCATTTGATCATTTGATGGGGATATCATGGGAGAGGACTTTCTCTTTTTTGGTGGATGGTCATGGTTATGGATGCTACTTTCATGCCTTTGGATCACTCTCTTGACATGTGGATGCTTGTTATTTCATGTGTCATATTCTTCTTGGAGCATCTTAATGACTTTGTACAATGATGTTATGATGTTGGTTTGTCAGTAGGAGGAGGGGGTGTTCTACATGGTTCCCATGTTTTGGATGTGTGATGGGGTCATACTTGATGACTGGATGGGGTTAGTACTTTGTTATGTCCCTTTCTCCTATGAAGTTGATGTGGTGGGGTGATACATGTTGCCTTTGTGTGACTTATTCCTCACTGATTTAGAAAGCCTTATTGATGAATGCAAGCGTGCATTGGCTTCTGAATTTGAGATGAAGGACCTTGGTATGATGCACTACTTCTTGGACTAGAAGTATTAGAGGACTGATGAGATTTTCCTGAATCAAGGAAAATATACAGTGGAGATATTCGGGATGATGGACTGCAAATCCATGCCTACACTGATGGTGATGAACTTGAAGAAGATGAACGAGGCTTCTTCCGATTCAGGCGAGATTGATCCACATCTTTACAAAAAGCTGATTGGATCATTGATGTATTTGGTTAACACCAGACCTGATATATGCTATGCAGTGAATGTACTCAGCCAGTTCATGAGTCAGCCGAGACAGACACACCGGATAGCAACGAAGCATGTGTTGAGATATCTACGAGGCACAGTTGGTTATGGACTGAGATATGCCTCCGGTGTAGACATGATATTGCAGGGATATTCTGATGGAGACTAAGCAGGGAGCGCAGTGGACCGGACGAGCACATTCAGTTGTTGTTTTTCTTTGGGATCTACCATGGTTTCCTGGTATAGTAGGAAATAGAGCTCTGTGGCTTTGAGTACCGCAGAAGCAGAGTACATAGTGTTATGTGTAGAAGTCCGCGAAGCAGTGTGGCTTCGCAAGCTCCTTGCAGACTTATTTGGACATGAGATGGATTCCAACGTTATCCATTGCGATAACCAAAGTTGTGTGAAGCTCTCAAAGAATCTCGTGTTTTACGATAAATCGAAACACATTGAGATCAAATACCATTAAATCAGAGATATGGTGCAGAGGAAAGCAGTACACGTGCAACACCTTTCTACACATGAGCAGGTTGTAGATGTCTTCACCAAACCGCTTGCCAGGACGAAGTTCGAGTACTTCCGTGAGAGACTTGGCTTGGTGGAGAATGCCTCCCTAGCTGAGAGGGAGTGTTGATGATTGCAGCTTGATGAGTCATCCTCCAGATTGTTCTCTTCTGGACTAAGTTGAGACATCTGTGAGAGAGCCCATGTGATGGGTGTGAGTCAGACTCTGGACTGAGTTGTGATGACGTGTGGTCTCTTGTCTACTCCTATGAACTGAGTTGAGATGACTTGAGATGGTCTCCTTCCTTGTACTCCTTAGGACTGAGTTGAGTCGGCTTGAGATGGTCTCCTGCCTTGTACTCCTATGGACTTAGTTGAGTCGGCTTGAGATGCTTCTCCAGATGGTACTCCTGTGGACTCAGTTGAGGGATCTGTTGAGTGTGACGTCCCTGTGGGTGAGCACAAGTGGACTTGTCCCTAGTGGCTGAGCACTAGAGGATGTGAGAGATCCCTTGTTATATTGTTAGAGAGTGAGACTTTGGTAAAACCCTAGTTTGTGTTGTAAAGGGTACAAGTCGGCCCCACCATGTAAAGATAATTAATATTGTGTAATTATTAATTATATTATTAAGTTATACAGGTCGACCCTATTGTGCCAAGTGTCATGTCTATTCGTTGAGTTAAGTTTTGTATAAATAAAAGATAGATCCCCATTGTGGATCATATCTCTCACACTAACTCAATGCTTGGTCTGAAATTATGAGGACTGCAGTTCGCACTTTTCTAAGCACTAGTTTTCTCAGTCATAGAAGCACCCTCTTGTGTGCTAGGGTTTGGTGGGGGATGATGGATCTTCTCTTGGCAGTATAGCAAAGGATTGCTGGGTTTTTCCCTTGATTGAGAAGGGTTTTCCCAAGATATTTTCTGGTGTCTTTTGTGCATGGTTATTCTTCTTGTGATCTTGGTTTACTGCAGCTAGTGTTATTGTTGCTGCAGTGGTTATGGCTGTAGTTTATGCTAAATTTTAAATAAACCACATGTGCATGAGCTAAGCAATTAAAATTCAACATGGTATCAGAGCCATTACCTGAAGATGTCCTCTTGCACAGTAAATAAAGGCAGGCCGTGGGGATTTAAGGGCTGCTAAACCCCTGCCATTGGTGTGAGGAAAGGGTCGGACCTTCTCCTAAAATCTGTGGTGAAGTTTTAAGGCTGGCCGCAGGCCCATTAGCCCTGGCCAAGCCTTGTTGAAGGTCTTAAAAGGAGGCTGCAGCATAAAAAGGCCCCTCCAGGACTGCCACATCCAGGAGTCCTAAAACACAGACCTAACAGTCGCCCTTAACCGCAGACCTAAATCAAGTTGCAGACCGAATCTTTGAGGCCAGCTATGAGGCATCTTAAAGGCTGAATGTGTGACAGCCTTTCACGACAAATCCATCGCAGCAATTAGTAGATTTAAGATCAGTCTTTATGACATTTCTGAAGCTGATTTAAAGACTTTTTTGTGACACAGTGGGCCTGTTCTAAGGCTGTTCTGAGGCATCTAAGGCTCTTCTGAGGCTAGGTTTGGTACAAATTACAGAATCATTTGGCTGAGTTTCAAGGCGAATTTCAGTAAGATTAAAATCAGTTGTTGGGCGAATATTTAGGAAGACTGAGGTTTATATGAAGCTGCATCCAAGTTTTTGATGCAAGTGCTAAAGCCTATCTCCAGCACAATTTTGCTGAGTTTTCAAGTCTGTCTTGCATGGAGTTCTGATCTATCTTTTGTATTCAAGCGAAGATACAAGACTGTGTACGGTGTGAGTCCATTGACTAAGGATAAGACCTGGTTCAGTGTGAGTTCTTTGACTGAGTTTAAGGGTTGCTTCAGAACGAGTCAGGACAAGGTCAGATCTCATCTGTGGAAAGTTTCAGGAGCAGTCGAAGTGAAGTTTCACACCAGTTATAAGCATGTATTACAAGTATATCTTGTGCAGTTTCACACCAGTTATAAGCATGTCTTACAAGTATATCTTGTGCAGTTTCAGAATTTCTTTGAGTACGAATTATAGAGGTGTGTAAGCGCTGTACAGATCTATCTTGAGAGCAGATTTCTGAAGTAGATAAGCCAGCCTTCAGAAATATTTTTGGTGAGGCATCAAGGGCAGTCTTGACCTGCGATTAAGGGACTATTTTGAGACAAGTTTTTTGGGATCATTTGGACAGCTATTGTGCAGACCTCAGGAGGTACAAGGACGAGTTTTTATTGCAGGTCAGAAGTTCCTTACTGAGAGCAGATCCGAGTCAGTAATACTGCAGGTCCGAGTTTACCTTGGGAGCAGATCTGCAGTTGAGGCTGAGCGATATCTGAGACACATATACAGCAGATAAACCTTGGTGTGACTTTTGAGCATGGGCTATATTCAAGCTCTAGTGAGGAGACTAGACTTGCAACTAGTGATGTGCAAGGTTTCAAAGCCATTGTCACTATGAGACTAGACTTGCAGCTAGTGATGTGCAAGGAAAGCAACATTAGCCACCTCAAAAGAAGTCAAGGAATGCAAGCAAGAAAGACGAGGAGTTCTTCTCTATCTCAGCTTTCTCAGGAAGACCCAAAGCAAGATTGAGCATGATTGCAGACTAAGGTAAAGTTTCGTACTACTTTCCTTAATTGATTTCATCATTACTCTGTAGTAGTTTGCTTTTGATAATTAAGGGTATTGTCCCTGGTGTGGGAACCCTCATGACTTGGACCATTATCCCTGGTACGGGAGTCCAATTTTTGGTTGGTTATTATCCTAGTACAGGAGGCCAGACTTTCTTATTTCATTATTGAAGGACCACGATCCCTGCTACGGGAGTCCAAATTTCCTTGGTTGGTTATTATCCTAGTACAGGAGGCCATTTTGATTGTTATCCCGACGGGAAGTCATCTTGGTTATTATCCTAGTACGGGAGGCCAGCATAGTACTGTAGAGACAGTAGAGGACCTGAGAAGACATGGGATGTCTCTAGGTTAGCAACACAAGAAAAGGTTGATGTCCTCCAGGACAAATGTTTATCCTTCAAGACTTCAGAGGGAGTCAAACTAATTGAGAAGAAGGAAGAGACAGTACCTTCTCCCCCTTCAGCAGTTCAGAGGGAGACAGTTATTGATCCAGTTGATCCAGTAGCTCCAGTTGATGTTCCCAGAGACATTGCGGTAGGCTAGAAGAAGCCTACATGGGCTCGACAGACTCTGTAGGAGGCAGAGGGATATGTAGCTCCTCGTGGTACATTTCGAGAGAGCAAGAGACCACTGAGATTTTCGAGCTATGAGCCACATCATTGATACTGAACCTTCTTGTCATGAAGAAGTAGCAGGTCGGTAGTTTTGCCAAGATGCCATGACAAAAGAGTATTAGTATATCATAAAGAATGATGTGTGGGATATTGTTCCGAGACTGGAAGGGAAGTCTGTAGTGACTTCCAAGTGGATCTATAAAATCAAAACATGCAGCTGATGGAAGTGTTGAGAAGTACAAAGCGAGATTCGTGGCTAGAGAATTCTCTCAGGTGGAGGGAATAGATTATGAGGAGACATTTTCTCCTGTTGCCCGATACACTTCCATCCGTACGATTATTGCCCTAGCTGCATCCATGAGTTGGATACTACATCAGGTGGATGTAACGACAATCTTTCTCAATGGAGAGATTGAGGAAGAAGTTTACATCGAGCAGCCAGATGGATTCGTGACACATGAGAAGGAGTCTCATGTATGCAGGTTGAAGAAAGCCCTGTATGGACTAAAGCAAGCACCTCGTGCTTGGTATGAGAAGATTGATGGATACTTGATGAGTTTGGGCTTCAATAAGAGTGTTGTTGATCCCAACCTATCCTATCACATTGTTGGTGACAAGTGCCTGATTTTGGTCCTATATGTGATGACTTATTCCTCACCGATTCATAAATCCTTATTGATGAACACAAGCGTACATTGGCTTCTAAATTTGAGATGAATGACCTTATTATGATGCACTACTTCTTGGACTAGAAGTATGGCAAAGGACTGATGAGATTTTCCCGAGTCAAGGAAAATATACAGTGGAGATATTCGAAATGATGGACTGCAAATCCATGCCTACACCGATGGTGATGAACTTGAAGAAGATGAATGAGGCTTCTTCCGATTCAGGTGAGATTGATCCACATCTTTACAGACAGTTGATTGGATCATTGATGTATCTGGTTAACACCAGACCCGATATATGCTATGCAGTGAATGTACTCAGCCAGTTCATGAGTCAGTCGAGACAGACACACTGGATAGCAGCAAAGCATGTGTTGAGATATCTACGAGGCACAGTTGGTTATGGCCTGAGATATGCCTCCGGTGTAGACATGAGATTACAGGGATATTCTGATGGAGACTGGGCAGGGAGCACAGTGGACCTGAAAAGCACATTCGGTTGTTGTTTTACTTTGGGATTTGCCATGGTTTCCTGGTACAACAGGAAACAGAGCTCTGTGGCTTTGAGTAACGCAGAAGCATAGTACATAGTGTTATGTGTGGCAGTGCGCGAAGCAGTGTGGCTTTGCAAGCTCCTTGCAGACTTATTTGGACATGAGATGGATTCCAACGTTATCCATTGTGATAACTAGAGTTGTGTGAAGCTCTCAGAGAATCCTGTGTTTCACGATAAATCAAAACACATTGAGATCAAATACCATTACATCAGAGACATGGTGCAGAGGAAAGCAGTGCACGTGCAGTACCTTTCTACACACGAGCAGGTTGCAGATGTCTTCACCAAACCGCTTGCCGGGACGAAGTTCGAGTACTTCTGTGAGAGACTTGGCCTGGTGGAGAATGCCTCCCTAGCTGAGAGGGAGTGTCGATGATTGCAACTTGATGAGTCATCCTCCAAATCGTTCTCCTCTGGACTGAGTTGAGACATCTGTGAGGGAGCCCATGTGTTGGGTGTGCCCATGTGATGGGTGTGCGTCAGACTCTGGATTGAGTTGTGATGACGTGTGGTCTCTTGTCTACTCCTCTGAACTGAGTTGAGATGACTTGAGATGGTCTCTTGCCTTGTACTAAGTCCATAGGAGTACAAGGCAAGAGACCATCTCAAGACGACACAACTCAGTCCAGAGATGGTACTCCTATGGACTCAGTTGAGTGTGGCATCCCTGTGGGTGAGCACAGGTGGACGTGTCCCTAGTGGCTGAGCACTAGAGGATGTGAGAGATCCCTTGTTATATTGTCAGAGAGTGAGACTTTCGTAAAACCCTAGTTTGTGTTGTAAAGGGTACAAGTCGGCCCCACCATGTAAAGATAATTAATATTGTGTAATTATTAATTATATTATTAAGTTATACAAATCGACCCTATTGTGCCAAGTGTCATGTCTATTCGCTGAGTTAAGTTTTGTATAAATAAAAGATAGATCTCCATTGTGGATTATATCTCTCACAATAACTCAATGCTTGGTCTGAAATTATGAGAACTACAGTTTGCACTTTTCTAAGCACTAGTTTTCTCAGTCATAGAAGCACCCTCTTGTGTGCTAGGGTTTGGTGGTGGATGGTGGATCTTCTCTTGGCAGTATAGCAAAGGATTGTTGGGTTTTTCCCTTGATTGAGAAGGGTTTTTCGAGGATATTTTCTGGTGTCTTTAGTGCATGGTTATTCTTTTTGTGATCTTGGTTTAGTGCAGCTATTGTTATTGCTGCTGCAGTGGTTATGGTTGTAGCTTATGCTAAATTTTAAATAAACCACATGTGCATGAGCAAGCAATTGAAATTCAGCAGGTGACACTACATACAAATACTATCAAAGGTATGTACTTACACATGATGAAACTGTATCATTATTTTAAAGAGTACTTGCAGGATCTTTTGTCTAATCAACAATCAAAGATCCAAAAGGATCTCAGATCCAACACATTCAAGAGGAACTATGCACCCCAGGTTTGATCACTTGGATATGCATCTATTTGTTATGACATTATTTTGACCTTATGAACATCTAGGTTGTATGTTGAAGTTATGACCATCATACTAACCATTGGTCAAAATTAAAGTCAAGGTATTAGATTGATTAAAGTTGAGATTATAGAGTTTATTATCTAACTCAGATTTCTGTCAAGATAGCATATTGTCTTGGTACATAGGACATGTTGAAGAAAACATTTGCCATCTTGAGTGAAGGAGATTCAGAAGAAAAACAACAACACTCATTCTTGAGGACAAGTCTCTAGGTTCCAGGTTTGATTGATTAAGTTGATAAGATTCAAATTTGCACATGTCAAGTTTGATAACTACCTTATAGTTGAGATAGAAATCTTTGAAAAGTCTTATACCTGGTAGCATGTGAGCATATTGAGATAAATGCTTATTGTAATTATTTACCAGATATAACTAACATCTCCCCTAGGAGAAACTTCTTGTTTTGGTCCCAGGTTACCATGAAGGAATGATTGATCACAACACTAGAAGAGTGTTGCTCTCAGTATTGTATTTCTTACTTTTAACCTTAGTTTCAGGCAGATCACATGTGATAGCTCTAAAGGAGCTACTCTAACGATTGTTCTCGTTATTGATTTAAAGAGTATTATTCTTGTCCGTTGTTTCTCCCTGGTTGTTCTTGTTCTGGGTAGGTCACAGGTGCCCTAAGGAAACTATAATGAAGGTTGCAAGAGGCAACATATTAAATAAGACATGAAGCAGACTATTCAAGGTGTATACATGACTATATACATCCATGTACCAAAGAAAATGAAGAAGAAGCTACTTTTGAGATAAATAGTATCACATATGAAGATTGATCGTAATGAGCAGAAGGCTCCAAAGATGATTGAACATTAGAATTGGTCAATGGATAATGAAGCCATATTGACAGGAAGCAAAATTCGGTTGAAACCTGACTCAACTTTTCATATTAAGACTTGGTATTCAACACCAAGTGTATCCTGCAGAGACTATGAAACACCAAGTGTATCCTGCAGAGACTATGAAGTTTTTGTACACTCAAAAGAAATCAAGACATAGAGTAAGCATGATCTCAGAAAGGATCAGATGAGTAAAGGAGACATCTTCCAGGACTGGCAGACAAATGCCATGAGTTGAAAAGACTAGATCATATCTAGGAGACAGAGAAAGAAGCCAGTCAAAAGGATTGGGATATGGATTTTTCCTTAAGACAAGAAAGGAAGTCAATGATGATTACAAGATTGATCTCACAGATCAAGCATATTGCAGATAACAGTATAAAGATGTACAAACTTGATTTGTGTCTAGAGGATTCTCCCAGCAAGAGGGAGAAGACTGACGAGACACTTACTCCAGTAATCGAAGAAATAGTTCCAGCGTTCATGAAAACAACCAGAACAACCATGATTCCGATACAGTATGAGATTCAGGGGGGAGCAATCCCTATATTTGAGATTGAGTTATCTCCAGTGCCAGTTGGTGTAGTACATTAGTTGGGTCACGAAGACATGACTACTATAGCAGATAGAGTTACCTCCATGAAAGAAGAAGAGATATCTTTAGTATCAGTTATTGAGCCACTCTCAGATGAAGTTGTTGCCATGATAGTATAGAGGAGCTACCCTCAGAGTTTAGCAGCTACAGTGAGAATAGAACAAGTCATTCTCAGCTTCAGAAATAGCATCTACAAGTGCAGAGTCCCGCTTCCAGAACGAATAGTTGCAGAGAAAGTAAAGAACATACTCTCAGATAGATAGTGCTTTGCAGAAAGCACATAGAGCTAGCACATGATTGTGCAGATTGAGTTACAGTTTAACAAGTGTACCAGTTTGGTACAAAATGATGTGAAAATTTGATTTGAAGTTGAAGATAGAAGGACTCATGTCTGCAGGTTGAAGAAAGCTTTGTACAAATTGAAGCAAGCTCCCAGAGCTTGGTATGGCAGAATTGATAGTTTCCTGATGAGCTTGGGCTTTACCAAGAGTGAAGTTGATTCTAACCTTTACTTCAAGGTTATGAATGATGAGCCAGTTATATTGTTGTTGTATGGGAATGACTTATTCTTAACAGGAGAAGAAAAACTCATCACAGATTGTAAGAAGAAGCTCGCTGCAAAATTTGAGACGAAAGACCTAGTCTTAATGCATTACTTCTTAGGTCTTGAAGTTTGGCATAGCCCAGAGAAGATCTTCCTTAACCAAGGGAAGTATGCAGTATAAATACTGAAGAGGTTTGACATGTTGAAATGTAAAGCCATGAACACACCCATGGAAACAAAGTTGAAGTTCCTGGTAGATACTTCTTCAAAATTGGTTGATGCTACTATGTACAGACAGATCATTGGTTTGTTGATGTATCTGACGAATACCAAGCCAGATATATGTTTTGTTGTGAACACCTTGAGTCAGTATCTGGTAGAGCCTAGACGTGTTCACCTTGTAGCTGCAAAACATGTGATGAGTTACCTTAAGGGTACGTTGGAATATGGTCTCTGTTATATTGGATATCATGACTTCAGACTGTATGGCTATACTGATTCAGATTGGGCTGGAAGTGTTTCTGATAGAAAGAGCACTTCAAGATGTTGTTTCAGTCTAGGGTCAGCCATGACTTCATGGCAAAGCAGGAAGCAATCAAGTATTGCTCTCAACACGGCAGAAGCGGAATACATTGCAGTATGTCCCGCCAGTTACGAAGCCATATGGCTTCGAAAGTTGTTGACAGGTCTATTCGAATTGGAGATGGAAGCCACCGTGATTCTATGTGATAACCAGAGTTGCATAAATATGACGGAGAATCCTGTGTTCCATGATAAGTCGAAGCACATAGAGATCTGGTATCACTACATTCGTGATATGGTGCAGAGGGGAGATGTAAAGCTTCAATATGTTGGCATAGATGAGCAGGTTGCAGATGTGTTGAACAAGCCTCTGTCTCGTGTGAAGTTTGAGCACTTCCGAGACAATCTTGGTGTAGTCCGAAAGGACCTCCCTCAAAAGGGGGAGCGATGCTGATGATACTATGGTATCATATCCAACAACGGGTAGCTCAGTTAGGATTTTATATCCTAGGGGACTGATCATCCTTGGATAGATCTTGAAGGTCCGGTAAGGACGGTCTATCAGAGTACCTGTGCATGTATATGCCAGTTGTGGTCAGTAGTGGTAGCTCCGTTAGGATTTTATATCCTAGGGAATCTTTTGATTCTTGGGCAGATCCCGAAGGTCCGATAAGGACGGTCTATCAGAGTACCACGTGGTAGCTCCGTTAGGATTTTATATCCTAGGGAATCTTACGATTCCTAGGCAGATCCCAAAGGTCCGGTAAGGACGGTCTGTCAGAGCACCACAAAATGTTGTTGTTGCACCTGCCTCATTCGGTTACTATATGATGATGATGTTGTTATCTCAACCTCGTGTTGATGATGTTGTTATCTCAACCTCGTACCGATGATGATGTTGTATCAGCTTCATGTTGTTGATGATGTTGTATCAGCTTTGTGTTGTTGATGTTGTTGTATCAACTTCGTGCTTTTGATGATGTTGTACCAGCCTCGTGTTAGTGATATTGTTGTTCTAGCTTCATGCTATTGATATTGATACTTCAGCTTCATGCTGAAGATGATGCTACTTTAGATCCATGCTGAAGATGATGATGATGATGCTACTTCAACTTCTTGCTGAAGATGATGATGATGATGATGCCACTTCAGCTCCATGCTGAAGATGATGCTACTTCAGCTTCTTGCTGAAGATGATGATGATGATGCTACTTCAGCTTCATGCTAAAGATGATGATGATGCTACTTCAGTTTTGTTGACCGCCCATTTAGCACTAGGGGGTCAACTCCATGTGCCATGAAGATATGCATCATCAGATGCAAGTACGTTGAAGACAGTATTGGTTCTACTTGGGAATTTTATGCTCCAGCACAAAATTTCTGTAAACGAAATTTCCGCACCCCTGCGTGGGTTAATAATGTAATAGGTCTGCATGGATCATAGTTAGGTCAGGTACCTTGGGATGTTTTCATTGGG
>CBVK0100872722.1:0-11185 GCA_900067695.1 Picea abies | reverse complement strand
TGTGAGAACCAGATAATGGGGGGTTATTTGGATGCCTACCCCCGAAATCCTACCTAGACTAAAATTTTCTTTTGGCACCTCCTATGGAGGACAACTTAGTGAGTTGTTAGAAAGATTTTAGATGATGTTGTTTTGCGAGGTTGGGGGTGAAAACCAACCTCGTTTGATTAAAAGTGGGAGTGGATAGTCCAATCAAGAAAAGATGGGGTGTTTTTCAGAATCCCTTTTGAGGAGACCTACTTAGACCACCACGTTTCAAGACGAGGCTATGTGAGTGAGAAAGTGGCTTTTGTGTGTGAGTGAAAGTGTACCAAATTTTTAGTTATTTAGATGTCACCTTCCAGCATGTGGACATCGCTTGGTCCTTTACAAGAGTTTGATTACCTAAATAAGTTAGATGTCATTGGTACAACCTTGCGGAATTTTAAAAGCCCTAGGAAACTAGCATGTGGACATTGTGGTCTGTTACTATCCTTTATCTCCCTATGTGTGAGTTAATCTAGAAAAGCATGAAACTAGCCTAGATTGAATATGTGGGCATGTGTGGGCCCGTTAGAAACTTTTAAACTCTCCTAGTTTTTTGATCTAAGAAAGAAAAAAATCAAACACTTATTCAAGCTTTGTTGACATGTGGGCATGTACAAGAATGTGTTTGACAAAATGAAACTAAGAGGGGTCTCAAAAGAGCCTTTGTCCTCTCCTAAAAGTTTTGAAATTTTTGTTTAAGGGAGATGAGATCATTTTCGCAATCCTTTTCTGGTTCTCAAGATCGCTTGATGGCGCAAGAGAAGAGCATACTCAAGATTTTTACTTGCAATTTCTAGTCCCAAATGTGAGTTTTAGATGTGAGCCATCCACGTGGCAAAAAGAAAATAAGGAAAAATGATTTTTATCCACCTAAGTGCCTATGTTTGTTTGATTATCCCCTTTATAAGTTGAGGGGTCTAAGTGATGCAGTATTTAGAGCATGCATATCATCATTCTTAAGAAGGAAAGTGATTTTTCCCCACATCCAAGAGCTTACAATGTCAAACTTAGATCAAATGTGCACCACACAGTGTATACACAGGCGCATAGAGTGCACGGGTGCTGTCAGAATTGAGGGAGAAAGCGCATGCGCACAGAGAGAAAACACTGCACAGGTGCATGCACTCACGATGCGTGCCTGTGGGGTGGAATAACCACACGCCTGTGGCAAAAAACCGAGAAGAAAAATCCAGATGGATTTCTCCCAATCTTCTGGTGAATTGACTGGTTAGCAGGTCGGTAGAAGCCGGTTTGTGAACCTGCAAATTAATGAAATCAAAAGGAAAGAAAAATGAACCCAAATGAGGGAGGAATTGATACCAACTCCCCAGTACGGTCGCCAATCTGTTTGCACCCAATTCGTCACTAGGTGAGCAAATTAAGAGTGCTTACATGNNNGCTGAAATTGTTGACCTTAGTGTTTGCACCCAATTCGTCACTAGGTGAGCAAATTAAGAGTGCTTACATGCCCAGTTGGGCTCTGCTAGGCATGACAGCTGTAAAAGGAAAAGTTAGGAAGAGAAACTACAAAGAAATGATCAAGAATTAAACTAAAACTAATTAAAAACTATGAGCATATGAAACAAATGAAAAATAGAGACAAATGGACCAATATCACCAATGTAGAAGCTGATCTATTGATGAAATCCAAAGGCACAATGAAGAAAGGGGACTTGGGTCCCTTCTTTCTCCAATGGAAGGCTCTTGAGGCCCTCAAAGCTTACTCTCCTTACAATGAAAAGATGAAAATGTGGGTGAAAGAAATCCAAGCTTATTCACTCAAGTGAGGGGTGAATAGCTCTATGAAATGCAACTTGTGATGTTTATTGCCAAAGAATGAGTCCTTAGCAATCTCAACAGCATAAAAATACAAAGAATTCCTTGAGAAAGTGATGGTTATTCATGGCTTTTTATAGCCTAGCATGGGGTGTTTATGTGACCTCTTTGGAGTGTGAAAAGGGGCACTTTAGGGCTCAATTAGGTCTTTGACCAGCCCCCCATGCGGATTGAGCTCGGATTTGGTGTCAAATCGACTTGGGAGCTGATCCATTAGTGGTTGGGAGGCCGACCAATTTCAATAAATGCACCGTTTAGTAGGTGCCCGGGTTTTTCGCCCAACAGCTGCACATCGTGCACGCATGCGTGCATTGTACGTTGCTGTTACGCGCATATGTGCGCGCACCCCGGTTCTGTAAAGCGCCCTTCAATTTTGGTCATTTTGTATAGTTTTTTGACCCTTTTGCCATGCTGTGGATTAATCCTGTGCCATGAATGACTTCAGTCCTGTGTTGATGATGTGGAGTTCTTGTCGCCATGTGTGGACGAAATTTCAGTGATAACAGATGCCCCCTGATGGATGAGGTTAGGAGCATACGTATAGCTGAAATCCATCAATGTTTCTTTTACTGAGAATGGTGGTGTAAGGGAGAGCAAGAGTGGGACCGTATAGAGCGATCCGTTGGAGAAGAGAAGAACCTGTAGAACCCGACCTTCCACAAGGTGCGTAACAATATACAACCGTGTACAAACGAGGCGGGCATGCCCCATGCTCGTATGATGTAACTCTAGAAAATGATGACAGGAATGTTGATGTAGATGACTGCAGCGCCCTCAGGGGCGGTAATGATAAAGACAGAAGACAAGTCTGCAAAGGAACATACTCTGAACAATAGGCAATGATCGCAGGAACAAGCAGCGATGATGATGCAGGCAGTGATGGCCCTGCCAAGTTCAGAGGTCTTCAGCAACTGATAATAATAACTGCAATAGTCACAAAGTAAGACCCACCGCAATATGAGAAAGTGTTGGCGTCGAATGTTATGGGGGTCAACGAAATCAGGGAGCAATGGTGTTTCCCCCTGTGCCGTCCGAGATCTCTCATTGAATGTGAAATGAGAATCAAGATATTGTCGCCCTTCTGGAAAATTATGCTAATGTCGACAAAAAGGGGGACGTGACTCCCAGAAGCAAAGGGCTTCATGGAATCTACTGTGGTGAGGAAGTGGCAGAGGTACATGGACGAAGTCAAGAAGTGGGAAGATTCAATACTACCCTTGGTTGGAGAATGTATGAGACAAACAGTGGCCACAACCGTGTGACAAGGTCGAGTGTCAGGGGGACGCCAAGATCGAGGATAAGTTGTGCCAGAGGCAGGACAAGGTGAACAAATTCAGAGGGTATAGTGACCTAGGTAGTACTCTGAAGATATAGACGATGCCGGCGAGGGGAAATGAAAAGTAATGCTCCAACCAAGGGTGACATGGGTTGCAGGTGGCCAAAAGGAAAGCAGGTCGCCAACGGTGACGATAGAAGTAAATAACTGAAAATAAAGGCGTTTGTACAATAAATAATGAATCAATTTGGGAAAGATGTACAAATACAGAAACGGGTGTCCCAGTGTGAAATGAGTGCCCCAGGGAGGGCAAAAATTTTGTGGAAAACTGATGAAGGGTGGGGGCCCCATTGGCGAGTTTCTGTATGAGGTAGGTGAAATGGAGAGAGGTTCGCAGATGGGCAAACTGATGGTGGATGAAATGGTGGGTTCATGATCCTGTGGGGGTGCAGGTGAAAAAGATCATAACCATAAAGCGATGCGCTGGGAGTCCATATGGGAAGCTAGCAAAAATGAGGAGAAGAAGTATGTGGTTAATTCGCAACATGATAAAAGACTACCGGGACTCCCATCCATAAAGGGTAATGAGGAACAACATGAGTGTCAAAAGTGCAAAAAGGTGCTATGAATGAGACAACTCATGTGGGTAAGAAAACTACCGGGTACCAGTACAAAAAAATGCAAATGGAGGTGTGAGTACTGCAGAGCCGAAAAAGGGTATCCTAAAGGCCGAAATCAGGGGGTGTGACTGGAAATGTAAATGCAATACAGCAGGAGAGACTACATGCCAGTGCTGAGTATATACCTGAAGGAATGATGTGAAGAGATGATGATCAAGTACCTGCACACAGAAACCCAAATACCCAAAGTGAACAATATCTGAAGATAATAACAAATATGAACATGTATTAGATAAATGTGACAATGTGCGTGTGTACCTGGCCATGATATGAAAAAAGGCACCCCGGGGGCTCAGGATGAAAAGTGGCCCAGGGACAACCATGATGTAGGTGGCGGGATGCTGATCCCGTGGCTGAAGACGGTTTGAAAAATGGACGCCGTGGGCTCCCGGAATGGTGAGTGGAAGTTTGGAAAAAGACCTATATATAGCTGTAGGGCCCACATTGCCACCTCATTTGTACTTGCTGTTACAGTGAGTTTCTGAGTAGATCCAGAGGAGATTGAGTGATTCCGGGAGCACGAGGGACCTGATCGACGACGTGCGAGTTTCAGGTTAGTGGTCTGATCGTCCTGCATAGAAATAGGTTTCTATTTTTTTGGCAGGGTAGGTAGGGGGGGCCGTACAATGGGTTTGAAGGGGTTTTGGCTAGGGTGTGGGCCCACATGCACGGGCGATTCAGTGGAAGGAGCGCATACGTGCGTGCCTATCCACTGAATATGCGCGTAGTGGTGCGCGTGAGAAGAATTTTAAGGCACGCCCTAGGGGCACGCCTGTGAGGTGAACAAGCGCGCATTAGTGCGTGCCTGTGGGGTGAACAGGCGCGCTCTAGAGCGTGCCTGTGGGTTTTGACAGGCGTGCCCTAGAGCACGCCTGTATTATGAACAGGCGCGCTCTGGAGCATGCCTGTGAGAAAAACAGGCACGCATACGTGCGTGCCTGTATAGTGAACAGGTGCGCATGTGTGCGCACCTATAGGTGGTAAAACTGCGCCTTGGAGGCAAGGTTGAAGGGTGAAAAAGGGAGTCTGTTTGATGTATTTGGTGTTTGCATATATTAACATAGGACTCTGTTTTTTGTGCAGGCAGTGACCATGGATGTGTGATGGCACGAGCGAGACTGGTCGCAGCTGCGAGATGCTGTGGCCAATGCACGACCTGCAGTTCGAGCGTCTTTAGCAGCCAGTGGGCTGCTAAAGTTTTTTGAGTGATCTTTGATATGGTCACATGAGTACTTGCTCTAATTCCTGCTCGAGATGTGGAGCCCCGAGCAGCACTGCTTCCTCATGCAAGGAGAGCAGATCCCCTTCACTGCGTTGGAGGATATATACTTCTTGACTAGACTCCCCTTCCGGGGAACACTGTTGCTGGCAGAGCCTGTGCTGTCGAGGGATACTCACTTGGCTGATGTTGCCCAACGATATTGTTCAGGTGAGAACTTCATGGCTGGGAGTGCAGTGAGTATCAGTGGGTTGGATGCCCTATTGCATCGCTGCATAGCAGTGATGATTGTTCGGGTGTATGGGTCACGAGCGACCCACCGGATCAGTGGTGGTGAGCTATTGGTGATGGAGAGGGTGGTGGTGGGCCGTGAGCAGTTTGCCTGGGGTTTGACCCTTCACGCGCGGATGATCGCACAGCCAGACCGATGTCGGTCGACAGGTACCGGGGAGTTTGCGTTTGGCTCCATCCTGGTGGCCTATTTCTTGGAGAGGGTGCCGATGCTGCGCCCGAGGGTTCTATTAGAGGCACCAGGGGTACGAGAGCCACGTTTGAGGCGGTGGTCCCAGATTTTGATTCACCACGGTGGTGGCAAAGGCAGACATTATTTTTCTGTGCAGGCGGCGCAGATATGGCGGCAGATGCTGCAGGTTATGCTGCAATACCCCTATGCTGGGGTTGACTTCCGGGGAGACCCGGACATGGTATTGCCTCCTGAGGAGGTTTTTGATGATCGAGGTATGTTGAGTGTTGTATGTTTTGATTTACGTTGTGTTTTTTGATATACCAGTGCATATGTATGATGTATGGATACTGATATGATCTGCTGTTGCTTGTTTTGTGCATGTGCAGATTTGGCACCTCGCGGGCGCGAGGTGGAGTTGTACAGAGCGCCAACGCAGCGAGAGCGGGAGAGACTGCCACATGGAGGGAGGCGTCCGAGGGATGAGGCTGCTGGGCGACCAGCAGGGCCCGAGAGACTGGCGCAGAGGCACCGTTTTGATGACCCTGGTGCGGGGCCATCACACGCTCCTTCGGCAGCAGCCAGAGTCGATTTGGATGATATACGCTGCCGTTTTGAGACGGTGTTGCACGACGTGCCTGAGGGCATGTGGATCCGTATCCAGGACGAGGGGTTCCTGGAACAGTGTATAGGGTTATCGCCACCCTGGCAGGGCCTAGTGCGACGAGCAGCAGTGCTCGTTGCGATGACTAGCGGACGCCTGCCACCTGGGCAGGGGGGTCCTACGGATGTTCCACCACCACCGCCTGGGGCGGGTGGGGGTGGGCCACCACCTCCTCCTGAGGGAGGGGCAGCCGGGGGTGCGTTAGAGGCACCTTGATGTATGTATGTATTGTGTAGACCTTCTTGATTATATAGGCCGGTGAGCCGCTTTTTGTACCGATATATGGCACTGGCCTACGAGTGTATGTATATTTTTGTATGTAAACTTTTGGATGGCCTGAGGGGCCCATATATATATGAGTATACATGTTGTTGAGATCCAAATGTGTGTTACATGTGTTTTGTGTTAATGATGATGATGTCTATTTGATCTATCTATATGCTGTGACATGACGTATGAGATGTTTATGTATGTGTAGCTTGATGTGATATATGCCAATCTAACACTATGTTAGCTATTTCATCTGTTGTTTGATTCAATTCTCTTGGAATATGTGTAAATGTAATGGAATCAAAATGTCGAGATAATAACCTAACCTGCAGGTATTTGCGAAAAAGGCACGGATCGCATACACGTTACACATTATTGAGTTGGAGAACGACCAGTTGAGAGTCGAGGAAAACGCTAAGGTGACGAATATGATGATGCTGGGCGTCAGTCAAGAGGCCAATGACAACAGTGTATTCGACTTGGTTATTGGTTGCTGGTCCTAAACAGATGCCGCTGGAATGTAGCATTTCATGTGAAGGGGTGTATAGAGCCCAAGCAGCCGAAGTGAGATTTTGTGTCCAACGGTTGGCGCCGTCGGCATAACCAATGTGGTAATATGGTGGAGGAGTAATCTGTCAATAACACAAAGGATAGTTTAGATGAGGGAGAAAAAAGATTAAAAATGCTAGAAAAGAAAAGAACCTAAAGTAGCTTGACTACATTTAAGCATAAAATTTCTTGAGGTATAACCCATTGACGGGTTCTTTGAGTGCGAGGCCTTCGGGGGAGGCCAGGATGTATGCGCCTTTGGTGAGGCAATGTTGGATGATGTAAGGGCCATGCCAAAGTGATTTGATTCGAATTTTCCATGGCCAAAGGTATCATGGGCGATATCATAGGCCAAGATGAGGTCGCCTTCGCGGAATGACCAAAGGTTGACATGGCGATCAAAGGTATCCTTGGATCATTTTTTAGTTGCCTCGTTGTTCTGTAATGAGGATCAACGGTCTTCATCCAGAGACTCCAAGTTCAGCAAGCGCTGCTCCATTGGAGCAGTGTTCGGTAAAAGCTCGATTGCGGTGCGAAGGGTGGGAATTTCACACTCGATGGGAAGAGTTGCCTCGACCCCATGGACTAAGTGAAATGGTGTGAAGCCCATGGCGGTATTTATTGCCGTTCGATAAGCCCATAGTACGGAAAATAACATATGATGCCAATTGGTTTTATGTTTGTTAACCGTGCGTTGTAACATGGTCTTGAGGACTTTGTTCACTGCCTCGACCTGTCCGTTGGACTGAGGATAGTATGGTGAGGCAAACTCGTGAGAGAAGCCTAACCGAGATGAGAGTTCGACGAAGATATCATTCTCAAAATGTTTCCCATGATCGGAAACTAGTTGGAGTGGTACTCCGAACCGGGATATGACGTGGTTGAAGAAAAAACGTGCTGCAGTGTCAGCGGTGTTGTTGAAGGTGGGCATAGCTTCAGCCCATTTGGTGAAGTAATCGACAACGACAACAATGTATTTATGACAATTGCTGGAGGGGGGATTACAAGTCATAAAGTCAATGCCCCATTTACAAAAGGGGCTTGCAGTAATGATAGGGTGAAGAAGAGCGAGGGGAGCACAGGCTTTGTTGGCATAGAGCTGACATTGCTCACATCGTTTCATGGCATGAATGCAATCATGAAACAGGGTAGGCCAAAAGTAACCGGTCTGGATAATCTTTTGAGCCGTGGAGATGCCCGAAAGATGGCCCCCACAGGCACCGCTGTGGCAGTCGTTTAAGACTCTGTCGGCCTCATCAATAGTCAGGCAGCGACGAAGAATGGTGTCGACGCCCCACTGATATAAGATATCCCCGATGAGGAGATAGCGGGGGGCCTGATGGAGAATGCGTCAACGATCATCTCGTGATAGGTCATTACTGAACTTTTGAGTTCATAGGTAGACGAGAAGGTCACCATACTAGGGATCATCAAAAGAGATGTAAAAGAGATGTTCGTCAGGGAAGTCAGTATTGACGGGGGCACTAGGTGTGTCAGAGGGAAGGGCCGTGACAAGTTTGGAGAGAACGAGGGCCTTCTTACTCTTTGGTGTTGAGAACTTGAGGTCGTACTCCTGAAGGATAACGATCCATCGAGCGAATTTGCTGTTAACTTGGTGACGACTGAGCAAGTATTGCATAGGGTTGGAATCTGCGACGACCTTGGTGGTGCGAAGCAGAATGTAGTGGCGCAGTTTTTGGACTGCGAGGACGACTACGAGAGCTAGATTCTCTTCATGTTTGTACTTCAAGGGTGGTCTTGAGAGGTTCTTACTGACGTAGTAAATGACGTGTTCACGATTGTCATCTCCGAGTTGGACAAGGATGCCGACTACTGATGCAGCTGATGCTGATACGTAGAGGATGTAGTCGTGATTGTAGTCAGGTGCACTAATCAAAGGTGCATTGGAAAGCACTGCTTTAAGATCGTCAAATGACTATTGGGCATAGTCATCCCAATGAAAAGGGATGTCGTGATGCAGTAAACGAAGGAAACCATGTGCGCGTATAGCATAATCAGGAACAAAGCGCCTCAGAAAGTTGGCTTTTCCCTGTAGACTCTGTAGTTGTCGCAAATTTTGAGGAGGTGGAATTTCGGTGATGGCTTGGACTTTGAGGGGGTCCACGGTGATACCATTTTGTGAAACAATGAAACTGAGGAGGCGTCCTGCGGTGACACAAAATACGCACTTGAGAGGGTTCAAGCGGATGTTGTACTGACGACACCGTTGAAAGATGATTCGTAAATCATCTAGGTGTTGGGTACGCTTCTTGGAGCGAGCGGTGAGGTCGTCCAAGTAGGCGAGTATGATTGCAGCTAGATCATGAAAGATGTATGTCATGGCCCACTGGAAAGTGGCGCCGGCATTTTTGAGGCCGAAGGGCATGACACGATATGCAAACGTACCCCACGGGGTAATGAATGCGGTTTTGTACTGATCGGCTGGGTGGATTTGAATTTGGTTATAGCCAGAGAAACCGTCCATAAAGGAGAGAGCCTCGTGGCCGACGCAGTCATCGATAATTTGATCGATGAAAGGTGTTGGAAAGTTGTCTTTGGGACATGCGTTATTGAGATCGCAAAAGTCAGTGCAAACGCGGATAGATCCATGTTTTTTGTCGACGGGTACAGGGTTAGAAACCCATGAAGTATAAGCGATGGGGTAAATGAATCCGACAGTAGGCAATTTGTCAATTTCGGCTTTAATAGCCGCGGCCTTGGATGGGTGTAGCGGTCGCTGTTTCTGGCGAACAAGTGTGATGTTGGGCTAGGTGTCGATACGATGTTCGACAATAGATGGGTCGAGGCCAGACATCTTTGTGTATGACCAGGTGAAGATATCCCTATATTCTTGGAAGAGGGTTTTATATGCGGCGATTTCCTGAGGAGTGCAAGCATCTCCAATTATGATTTCTTTGACGATGCCCGGTTTAATGGAAATGTCGATTTTGATGGTGGGGGAAATGTTGGCCAAATTTCCTTCTTCAAAAGCGTCAGGTGCAGGAATAGGATTGTTGAACCAATCGACAGGCCCTGATGGGATAAAGTCTTTGGTTTCAACCGCATAAATGGGATTGTGACTAGGAGGCATGAGGGCTTCCTGCGGAAGGAAGAGTGCACGATGATGTAGTGCATCCCAAGGAGAGTCCGGGCGTTGTAGTTCTTCCAGTATTTCTTCGTTGTATTGGAAATGACGGGAATATAATGGATCGTGAGGAGTGATCTCAGTGACAGTGTGGTTGCCCCCTGCTGTAGAAACAGAGGAGGTAATGCTAGGAGAGGGTGAGGGTTCACTCGTCATAAAACATATATTGAGGTATTGAGGGGTACCCGTAGTAGTGGGATGGAGAGTCTCCGCAGGGGGATGAGTGGGAGAGTTGGGTGGGTTACGGGGTAAATCCTAGGATATGTCATCTAAGAACCAAGGAGGCGTTGGGAGTGCCTCGGGTTCAGGAGAGACAATGTGAAGATTCGCTAGTGGCGAAGTAAGGTCAATTATTGTCTCTGCGGGTTGGTGCAGCAGGGCTAATTGACGTTGCTGATATTCGATGATTATCAGACACTAGTATGTAAAATGAGCCAATGAATTGCAAAGAGAGCAAGGGCATCTCATGCGTTCATTGACTGAAGTAGTGACATAGCGAATGTTAGTGAGAGGTGTTGTGGATGACGTAGCAGGGCGTGGGTTGTTCTGAAAGTCTCGGCTTATGATAGCTAATGCCTACCGGAAATGAGGCAGTGCTGGACAATGATGGGTGTAATGGCCATACGCAGAATAGATGGCACACACAAATTTAGTCTTCAACCCTTTACTACTGGAAGGTTGAGTGGTAGCAGTAGTAATGGGTGGTGTGGGGGTTGGATTGGGGGGAATCAAATTCCGTAATTCGGGTAGTGATGGGCAGTTGTTGGTTTGGTGACCCTCTTTGTCACACAAGGCGCAAGGTGGTGGGATGCACAGAGGAAGTGGAGCTGTGGGATCCTTCTTCTGTCGCCTGCCCCCGGTTGTAGTAGGGGGGGTAGGGAGTATGGGGGTAGTGGGAGTGATGACAGGAATTGTCATGGGGAGTCCTTCCTGTGGGCGAGGGACCATCTCAGGTGGATGTAAGTACCACACTGGGATTTCTAACACCATATTGGGTAGTGTGAGCGTCACTGCTACCTGGAAAGCTTCTATACCGGGTGGAGGGTAAAAGAAGGG
>CBVK0100872710.1:0-12692 GCA_900067695.1 Picea abies | reverse complement strand
CAACTTTATGAATATACAAAAATAGTATATAAGAGGTTTGAGAAAACAAATATGATTACAATATCTAGCAAGCTTCCATAGAATATTTTAATAAAACGCAAGCAGCTTCTACAGTATTTGGTACTGAAAAGGACCAAACAAGGAATACACCAAACAAACCAAAACATTCAACACACTATTTTCAAACGGGAGCCCTAATTCAAATAGTAGCCTTCTCAACATGTCCAAAGTGCTCAGATGAATTAACAAATTATTCACAATATGCTCCAACTTCCTTAAATGCTGAAACAAGCTTTGGAATAAGCTTAGCCAACATAATCTTGAAACCAATCAAGCTGGTGCTTTGAGTGTCTACTCTGCCATGCACTGCCATCATTGCCTCTCTTGAAAGACATCCAACTTGAGCACCCATCATATAGGCATTGCAAGCACCAAGAATATAATGGCCCCGTTGATGGAAGTGCTCTCTCACAAATGATTCAAAATGTTGCAAACAATGATAAGGAACAATATAAGGTTTCTACGGCTACAGCTATCAACAATCCAATGCAAATAGAAATAACCTATACCTGCATAAAGACAATAACTTTTGTAGTTTAATAGTGATATTTGCATGAGAGATCTCAATGCATCATACCTTTGGAGGTTTACATAGCAAATATAACATTGATTTACAGGATAACAAGAAAGAATTTTCATTATATGCCAGAGAGTTCTTCTCCCCTTCATCTCTACCAATCTGTTTATCATATCCAACCTCGTTGAAGTAAGGTTTTGAATTTAGTACAAGACCTTGAAGTGAAACAAGGAATTGAAGGATGCTTGAATTCAAGGGGTCCCAAACTTCATTCCCTCTACCTGTCCATGTGTTTAAAAGACTAAGACAGATCTTCCCATTTTCATACAGATTGGGATTTAATCAAACACCACCAGAATGATAGTGTGCTGACTTCGAAGATTGAATCGTCAACCCAAATAAAATAAATAAAACATCAAATGAGATTTAATAAGAAGAAAGATAAAAATCGCCTTCATCTGTTTCCTGCATCTACTTTAATGATGGTTGCATCACTTTGTCTTTACTGTTTTGGAGATTTTGGATGGGGCAAATATTAAAAAATCTTGTGTGGATGATTATGTGCATAAATTTTCTCACTAGAATACATCTAGGTGTTGCATAGCCTATTCTGATAATGTTTGTCTAATGTATGTGTCTTTATTTCTTGTTTTGCAGCGTTCTCCTAGGGGAGACAGGAAAATTTCAAAGAGTCAGAGTCCAAGAAGGTGCACATCATATTGATTTAACTAGTTAATCCCTTGTAGATGCCCTATTAAAAATGTCTCTTTATGGTTTCACAGGCCTGCAAAAGGAGGGAAAATCATTCCTAGTGGTAAGAGTAGCAGTTCACGTTCTCCTTCTAAAAGCCACTCATGAGGGTTGGAGAACATCAGACCTTGTACAGGTAAAATTGTGCTCTTCCTTGGCTGTTCCGTCTTTCTACTTTAGTTACTACAATGCCAATGATTTTCCTCTATTCACTGCAGGTCCCTTGAAGATAACTGGTAGATATGAACTCTTGTTGGCAATACTTTTAAACCAATTAATATTTTCCTGTGTGAGAATAACGAGGACCAAATTTTTGCATTTGCAAATTAATCTACATCTGAATATTCCCCTTGCTTTCTTGTGTGGTAAGGAAAGGACTTCGGACTTTGTATTAATGGGTGTTATGATTTATTTTTCTTTTTACCGTTTTCATTTTGACAATGTTGATTGTTTTATCAATTAGTCTGGCTACTTGATCTTAGATACTTTTTCTGGCGATTCACATGCAACTTGTGACAAACAAACTTTTTGGTTCACATGCTTCCTTTAATGTAATTGAATCAAATCCCAACGGTATTTGCAAGTTTCCCTTGGAACTTCTTTGGCTGGTCAAATTTCAAGCATAATTGTTTGACCTCCGATGTGCAATCCAAACAGTTTCTTTTGAAATCATGTCCATCATGTGTGATATATTTCTTTAGTTGTTTAGCTTTTAGGTCATGCTTGGGTTTTCATTCATGATGAGTTAGAACTTAATAATCAACATGTGAAATAAGATATCCCAATACACAATATCAACCCAAGATTCCAATAGAGTACAGTGGAGAAACCATGAAAACTCTACTCTAAATTCAGTTGACTCCATGATAAGAATACAGACTGTCAAGACTGGCTGAAATTTCACAAGATGGGCTAGGGAAAATTCAATAACAGACTATTGAATAGGGAGCATGTAAACTAAAAAAAATATTCAATTATTTTTGTCCGATGAATAGAATCACTTGCCTCATCAAGACATATATAAATTCACAGCTACATATTAATGACAGTTGCCCACAAGTGAAGAGGTTGGTTTACAGGCAGGTGTTTGTTCACACTTATAGGTAGCCTATGGCTTCATTGCGAGAGTGATTAACTATGTTTTACCTCTAAATCTAAATTAGAAGATGTGGGAAGAACCAGAGTAAATGATTAGAGAACACGAGAAGAAAAAGAAAAGAGCCTAAGAAAGAAAATGAAAGAAGACACAAGAAAATTGCCAAATTGTACATGCCTATACACTCTTCACTGGAATAAATAGAGTATAGGGATGCCAAAAATGGAATGGGCATCAGTTACATGCAGGTGTCATGTCAGTTGCAAAAAAGATTCAGACTCTCAAGGGAGTTATATGTAGATAATAATATTTGGATTGTCTTACAAAGAAGAATAATTGGGTTTTCAATGGGTGTCACATGGCAGAGGAATAATTACAGCATTTATGTATTCTCATTGTTTCCTCACTGCTTAGAGAAAAATGTCCCCACTTTCTTCTGATATAAAGGGTTCTACCCTTTTCAATGAAGGATGCCCTTTCACTGAAGCTTGAAAGACTCTATTGGCATTGTCTGGGCAGGCTCTTTGTATGGACCCATGTGTCTTCTTAAAAATAGAGTACTTTAACTGGAGATGGAACAATCTATTGAGCTGAAGAGGTTCAAATAAGAAACCTATTGGATGCCCTCTCCACTTAAGAATTAGACTTACAAAAGCCAGTTGAAGCACTTGTGCCATAGATATTGCTCCCTTGCACTTGGGTTGGAAGGAACTACACAAATAGTATTGGATTTTGGATGCTATAGATATATCTACATTGGCGCAAAAGCATGTGAGGCCAAGGAGTTTAGTGGGTCCTGGATCGAAGCAAGATAGAATCGATGAGAACTGGGGATGTTGCTTCATTTTTAGATGTGTGCCTCCTTATTTAAGTATTGAATCTGTAAGGTGTTTAGTTTTGTCTCAAAAGATTGTTGCTGGTTGAGATGGGTAAGCACCGGTGCAAAACAAAAAACCATGAATTTATGTAGGTTGAATTGCTTGACAGTCATCCTTTGAGAAGGAAAGAAATTAAGAGGTAAGTTTGTGAAGGAATATATAGATATCTGAAACAAAATATATAAATATTAAATGCCTTCTTCAATGAAAAAACCATCATGCAATAGGTTACAATAAATAATTGCATATCATAATGACTAATTATCAAATTTATTCTCATTTTTGGGGAATGGGATTTTCATTTCTATTATGATAACTAGATTCAAGATTACCTTTTGACTTGGATCTTATAAGGACATGGAAAACTAATGTTTGATTCTACTTGGGTTGATATTGTGTAGTCCAATACACAATATCAACCCAAGAGTCCAAGTGAGTACAGTGGGTTTACCTCATTTATAAACCCAGTGCTAAATTCACTAGGATCCCTCAAACGTGTCATTTCATGCCTCGCAACTTTAAGGAGCATCGTGAAGAAACATCTTCATGTTTGGCATTAGCATTAGGTAGTGATTTTCAGTTTCCAATAGAACAAACAATAATTCTCCTCGTAAATGATAAAAGGTATAAACCATCAAACCACATAAGAATCCTCATGGTTCTTGTATTGCAGCAGGTAGTGACAAGATTTATCAATTTGTCATCAATACCAGATTTATTACAAATGCCAATGCATGTGTGCACTATCCAAGATCAACATGGCCAATCAAAAGCATGATCGTAATTACCATTATAACTCCACCAGGATGGAGCATGTCCATGCCCATTTGAACAAAATCTCTTTAATAAACTAACTAAATGCTTAATTATTTACTTTTAACCAAATTCAAGTAGGTTGTGTTGGAACTTCGCAAGCATAAGCTCAGCCATATCTTTCACTATTACCTTTTGTCAGTTGAAGAAAAAATATCTATATTATAATCAGCTTGCTGCAATAGAACATCGGCAATTCATGATTCAAATTCCCATTATAAAGTAATTAACTAAATGTTTATTAACAGTTTGTTTTAACCATTCAAGGAAACAGTGTTGGCATACATAAGATCAACCATCACCTTTACATTTATGTCAGAATGATGGCTAATGGAAAGTGTAGTCATGAAGAGTCCTATAGAAGCAGGCAAAGTCAATTATCAACACAGAAATTGTCAGTTTTTGTGATTGGAGAAATATGTAATGACTCTATGGAACCCTCATGATTAGAAGTTCTGAAGTACACTGCCAATACGAAAGGAGGTTGGGGGAAATTCAGAAATCAATAGTTGAGAATTGAATATTACATAATAGAGTCAATCTGTCTGACAGGGCAAGGCAATTGCGTATAGAATTATGAATGGTATTTTTACCAGTTACCTGATCATGGAACACACTTTCACCACAGCAACATGCGACAGAATGAAATAATGGATGTTTTATTTTATCCATGTGGGAACACTCTAGCTCTGAAAGTCAAAGTCCCCATGTTCCTTCTTAAGAGGTCTATTCAAAGAGGAGGAGCAAATTTTCAAAATACATAGTTGTGATAATAGTAAATACACATTGTACACATACTTTGTTGAAGAACCCCACAGTCACAATACTTAACATTGAAGTTGAGGGAGTGAGAACAATTGTGTGTCTTTGAAATTTTTGTTGGTCTCTCTCTTTACAAGTTTTTCTCTCTAGAATACATAATCATTCTCCAGTTTTCATTATTTCAATCCAATTCTCAGTAGCATTGTATAGGATTCTATTATCACCCACCTTTCATTATTCATCTGCATATGCTATAAGAATCAATAGCAATGTATAAAGATTGAATATAATGTTGGATCATTTGGATCAAAAACACAACAAGCAGTATGATGAATGTGATGAGATGACTATTACTCAATTCATGACTCATAAAATACAATCTTGTGGAGTTTATAGAAAAAACGGTAGGATAAAGGGTGAGGGAAGAGATGGAAGAGGGTCCAAGCAATAGAAGGAGAAAAATGGTAGGGTTAAAACCTGTCACTGCTTTTCATTAATTCTGAGAATCTGAACATGAAAATCTTCTACAGGAAAACACTAAACTGCTAACTGCTGAACACAAAAACTTTATATCAGATCTGTACCCCTGCCTTTGTTTCATAGAGATGAAGAAAGGCACACTAGGGTGTTCAAAATTAGATCTAATTCCTAGATCTATGGATCTACATGAGGATGAGGTAGCGCACTCCAAAGAAAGAGTTCAGATTTCCTTGGGATCCCTAAGCAAAAGTCAAACTCAAAAATTGTTGAATTGCTAAAAATAAGACTGAACTAAACTCAGCATGCTATCTACTTTAACTGAAGACTAAGGATAAGGATAACTTTATCCTATCCTTACCCTATCTAAAGCTGGCACATGCATGCTAACAGCTGGAAACCAAATTTAGTGTTGCACCCTCTGGTCTTCGTAATGTTGTGCCATCATCTACAGATCGGATCCACCACTGTTGTAACAGAAGGCACCCTGATCTTCTATACATGCTCCAACCCATAGAAGACTATCTGAGGTACACACTCTAACAAGGGAGTGCCTGGAAACTTGGAGGAAAGTACAAGCAATAAAGGGAGTGCCTAGTAAATTGGATGAAAGAAGAACTTAGAAGCAGTAAGATGCAGCACCATAGTGGAAGGGGAAATCCCAGGAGAAAAAATAAACTCTGAGATTGATGATCCCAGCACCACATGTGGAAGAACACATGTACATATTTTAATCTCAAGGGAACCAACAAACACAATAGACCTTGGTAGGTGGGATTATCTTTGTATAAGGACATAATTGACTTCAAGGAGCAATGTTGAAGGCTAAGGCACCCCCATATCAATTCACTAATCCAATGAAAATTGAATTTTATGAAGAACTTGGAAAGGGGTCATGATTCATGAAGCATCTAGAGACTTTTGTAAGGTATTTTCAGACAATGGTGCAGATAGTCTATTTGGAGCTGACTCTGAGTCTTTACAAGGCATCCATACTTTAGGCAATAGCTGAAGGAATTACTCCCTGTGAGGAAACAGCTGCCCAAAGGCAGATCAAACAAAATGCCTAGGCTCAACAAGAGAAACCTACCCAATAGTAGACTCGGTAATCATGGAAGCAGAAACAACCAACTTGGCAGATATATTATTCTGGTTTGAAAATAACTGTGTTGATATTTTGTTATTTGCTAATTCATTTTCAAGAAAAATGGATATATAACAGCCAGTTATTTAGAATCTAGATATATATGTGAAGAGTATGAATGGTAATCAGTATAGAAACTGCAACTGAGCTACAAAAGCCCCCAAAAATTTGGAAATATCATGCAAATTAGTATTTTGGTTTCATTTTGCTTATGAAAAAAAAAGTGATTAACAAAAATGTAAAATACACAAGTTAGTTGTTGCTCTGGAACCTACTAGAAAAGGGATAATTTGCAATATCTTGAGGAGGAGAGGGGCGCAGTTCATGAGGGTTTGAGTAAAACCCTTGAGAGCTTGAGGAGAGGCTCTTGGTAGCTTGGAGCTTGCATGGAGAGGTTATCCATGGAGGTTTAGCCTTCATTCTTCAGAGGGAGCATGCATATTGAGGAGGGGCGCATCTTGAGGAGGAGGGGCACATTTATTATCCATCATTTGCTCATGAGGAGAGGAGGACTTGTCAAATCAGGATGAGGTCTGATGCATTGGGAGAGGAGAGCTTGGGCGCTTGTTTATGTGGAGAGAGACTTTCAGTTTTAGGTTCAGTTTATTTATTATGATCATTTCTGCTTCGAGGAGGGCGCATGAGTTGAGAGGACTGGAAACTACCTGGTAGCAGATCTGTTTGGAGGATTTGATCTCTAATAGTTTCTATGGAGAGGAAGCACAGGAGAGGACATTCCTATGGAGGGATTTCTTCATTGGGTTACTGATGAGATAGGGCGCTTCATTTCAGTGCAGAGGGCAACAAAGGGAGAGGGCGCACCACAGCTTGGGAACTTATTTCTCTGGTTCTTGTGGCAAGGCTCATGAGGAGCTTGCTATGTATATAGGTTCCATTTTATTTCATTACTTGTTGTATCTCTTGCTTTGATCATCATTTTATAGACATATATCTGAAACTGGTTTTCCCCGGGGGGGTTTTATCCAGGGTCATGTTGACCAAAAATACTTGTGTCAAATTTATGCATGTTTAGAAGTGTAGATCATCATTTTAAAGTTCAATATCTAGAGGTAGTGTTATGTGTTTTAAGCTATATTGCATGTGTGACGCAGGGCGTGCCAATCCACGGGCACATCCGCTCTCACAGGATCTTCTTCTTCTCGGCCCGAATAACTCCAAGGTTCTTCTATTTCCCTATCGGGAAATCTGCACCCACAATAATCATCCCCGAGGTCTCCCCTTTACCACCGGGAGATCAGCTAAATCTTGCTACCTCACGAGCTCGTGACTCAAGACCTCCAATTCTTCCTTTCAAATCTTATGATACCTGACCTGGCGATACGGGTATAGCTCCTTTCCTTGTTAGCGCCCTAACCACATGCAACCGTGGGCTAGGCTTAATGTTGGCACCTCTCGCAACTCGCACCTTCATGAGTTTGTGAGTCGAACTCTCGTGCCTCCCGTTGCGATCCTCTGAGATGCGATAAGTCAACGCTGAGTTGGCTCCTTCCTCGACGGATTTCACTACTCACAACCTCGCAACATCGCCAACTCGCAGGTTGAACCGTCGAGCTTTCTCCCTTCTATTTCGCGAATCCCCGAGACGTGAGAATTCAACGGAATGCTGACTCTCTCTCCAGAAAACACGTGTCCACCCATCGACCACGTAGTCCCACCTTATGCTCTCGGCACTTCGCAACTCACGAACTCTAACACCGATTCTTTGGGACTTCTCGTGGTGAGATCCCGAGGGTTTTCGTGCCACCTGTATTCCACTCACCAGCCTCGCTATGGCCCACACTGCTTCCAGCTGTCGGGATATCGCTTCTCGCAATCTCGCCATCCCCGCGCCCAATTTCTTGAGCCTTTTCTTGCGAGGTCCTGATACGTGATCCCACGTGCGGATCCAACGATCCCCCTACGATCCAGATCGAACGACTATTACCTTCTCGCTTCTCGCATCCTCGCGACTTTGAATACCCAACACTTGGGCTCTAAACCTACAAACTCCCAAGTTTGCGAGATCTCTAGATCTCTACCACCTGTCCTTCTCAGATAGACGGCTTCGATCTTCTCGCCACTTCGCCGCTTTGCGACCTCGTGTCTCGTGACTTTTAACACCAAACACTCGGGTTCACAACCTGCGAACTCCCGAGTTCACGAGATCACCGATCTCTGACACCTGTCCTCCTCAGATGGATGGTTTAGATCTTCTCGCTTCTCACGTCCTCATGACTTTGAACACCCAATGCTTGGGCCTTTACCCTACGAACTCTCGAGTTCGCGAGATCTCTAGATCTCTACCACCTGTCCTTCTCAGATGGACGGCTCCTGTCCTCTCGCCACTTCGCCACTCGCGACTTGGAGTACCCAATACTTGGGTCTTCAAACTGCGAACTCCTGAGTTCGTGAGATCACCGATCTCTGCCATGCGTCCTCTACAACGAATGGCTTTGATCTTTTAGGTATATCGCATCTCGCGATATCGCTATTCTTGTTGCTCAACTTTTGGGGCTTCAACTCACGAGTCCCTGATACACGATACCACGTGTAGATCTGATGGCCCCCGTGACTCTGAATAGATGGCTCTGCCTCTCCTGAGATTCAAACTCTTCGGACCCATCGCGTCGTAACCTCCTTACACCTCTGCAAGATTTGATGATCCTTAGAACTTCATGGAATCTCCTTAGATGATTTCGACCGTCCGTTCCTCCTTATGTAACTCACGAAATGAGAAAAGTGTATCTCTCCACGAGATTCCTTCGCTGCTTCGCCAACCTACGACGCTTCTCCCTAACTTCAAATCACACTTATCTATGCTAATCTTTAGTGACTCAGAGGCCTATCCTTCCTGAGCTTTTCTAAGTTACTTCAACCTCAATGAGGTTCTTTACACGCACTCCTTGCGGCAAACCTGCGAACACTTCAACTGTTCAAGCTTCCTTTGACTCTGCGCTATCCTGCAGCAGCATTCCTCCTAAGCTTTTGTCTCGGATACATGACTGAGACTCTCCTTAGCCTACACACTTCTTGCACAGCTCGATGCCTAACTGCACCTTCACGACGAATGAGAACAAAAGCTATCTCTCTGAGCCTTCTGTCAACGCACTCCTTGCGGACGACTTCAACTGCACTCCTTGAAGGAATCCTTGCTCAAGCAGAGAAACGATTGTAATTCATTCCTTCCTCTCAGATTTCAATCTCAACACATGAAATCATATGCACAGCATAACAACAAAAGCATAACAGGAAGTAATATTCAGAGCATTAACACACATACACAGAGAATAACACAATAGCCATGAATCTGAATCAACTTCTTCTATTAATTCAAGATCTGTACATGGGTGTTTTCTACAACTCTCTGCTATTCTCCTATGCTCTCAATTCTTCTTACTCCTATTGCTATCAACCCCCTCTACCATGATACAATGAGGGTGTCTATATCCCGTTTCCCTCTTCTTCTAGAATTGTCTAATCTAATCTTCAATTCTATCTACCTGCAACTACTACTATAAATGCCTCTACTATCTCAGACAAGAGCGTATGGCTCGAGGTCTGATTACATTCTTTCCAAGGCGCCAAATTAAATGATCTCATCTATGTTCAGCGCATCAACTTGAAGGGAAAATTTAAAAATTCAAAAACTTGCGCTGGACGTCTTCTAGTTGTCTTCTGCTTCCACGTTGGTTTTGCTTGTCATGAGGGATGCTGCTACATCATACTCCCTCGCTTGAAAATTTGCATGGGCTCCTGTCCATGAGCTCCTGCATGGTATGTCCATGCTTCAGAATCTCTGCTTCAGTCTCCCAACTGGCATATTCAACTGGATGTCCCTTCCACTTGACCAAATATTCGAAATATTCTTTCCTTCTGGTTTTCTTACCCACTCGTTTATTCAGTATCTTCTCCATCTGTGGCTTCTCTGCAACTGGCATCTGCTTCTGCCACTGGACCTCTGGTTGATCATTACCTTCTGCTCCTGCTTCATCAGTTTTATATGGATATAAATTTGAAACATTAAATATCGAAGATATTTCGATCCCATCTGGTAACTCAATTTCATAAGCATTATGTCCCATCTTCTTCAAGACCTTGCATGGCCCAATTTTCTTCATCTTCAGCTTGTTGTATGTTCCTCTCAGAAACCTTTCCTTTCTCAAATGTGCCAGAACCAGATCACCTACTTCAAACTGAAGTTGTCTCTGATGTTGATCTGCTCTACATTTGTACTCTTGATTTGACTTCAATAGTCGCTCCTTCACCTGGCTGTGAAGTTCCTTCATCGCTTCAGCGAATTCTCCTGCACTAGCGCTGCTAGTATCAGCCTGTTCTGAATCCCTCAATTCAGAAACTCCTCTTGGCTGCATTCCATATACAATCTGAAATGGACTTTTCCCTGTGCTCTGATTTACTCAATCATTGTAAGCAAACTCTGCCTGTGATAATATGCTATCCCAGCTCCTATGGTGCTATGTCACCAAGCTCCTCAACAAGTCTCCTAGACTTATGTTGACCACTTCTGTTTTTCCATCCGTCTGAGGATGATAAGCAGAACTAAACATCAAATTAGTTCCCAGCTTCTTCCACAATGTCCTCCAGAAATTCCCTATGAATTTTGTGTCTCTGTCTGAAACTATGCTTTTCGGCAATCCATGAAGTCGAACAATCTCCTTGAAAAAAAAATTTGCGATGTGAGTCGCATCGCTTGTCTTCTGCAATGGAATGAAGTGTGCCATCTTAGAAAACCTGTCGACTACCACAAAGATTGAATCAGCACCTCTTTGTGTCCTCAACAATCCCAATATAAAATCCATGCTAATCTCATCCCATGGCTTCTCAGGTATGGGCAATGGCTGATAAAATACTGCATTCTGTTTCCTTCCTTTCGAATGCTGGAAAATCCTGCATCTTTCAACAAACTTCTTAACGTCTGACCACATCCCTAGCCAAAAGTATGACTCGCTCAGCTTTGCAAATGTCTTATCATGGCCAAAATGTCCTGCCAATCCTCCACTGTGTTTTTCTTTCAACAAGTTCTCCCTCATGGAGCAATTTGGAATACACAGTTGATTGCCTTTGAACAGCAATCTGTCCTGGATCATATACTCTATCCACTGACTTTTGTCTCTGAGAACTAGATTCTCAGCTACTTCATAAGCTTCCCTAAAGTCTGAATCATCTACATACATGTCCTTAAGATCATCAAAGCCTAACGTCCTGACTTTGAACTCCTGCAACAACAAACACTTCCTACTCAAAGCATCAACAACTTTGTTAGCAGTACCAGAAATATGCTTTATTACAAAAGTGAAATTTTACATGTATTCAACCCACTTAACATGCCTCTGGTTCAAATTTTCCTGTTGAGTCACATATTGTAATGCATGGTTATCACTATATAAAACAAATTCCTTTGGAATCAAATAGTGCCTCCATTTCTTCAATGCCTGTATGATGGCATAGAATTCTTTATCATACGTGGAGTATTTCTCCTTTGCCTCATTCAGCGTCTCGCTGAAATATACAATCAGCCTGTCCTCTTGACTCAAGACCGCTCCTATGGCAAACCCGCTTGCATCACATTTTACCTAGAATGTTTTCTGAAAATATGGCAACACCAGAATTGGTTGCTCTGAAATATTTCATTTCAATAAATTGAAACTCTTCTCAGCCTCTTCTGTCCAGTGAAAAGATTTATGTCTTTTCTTCACTGCATCCATCATTGCTGCACTAATCCCACTGAAATTTCTAATGAATTTTCGGTAGAAACTAGCCAGTCCATGAAAACTTCTCACCTCAAAAATATTTCTCGGTGATGGCCAATTCTTGATTACCTCAACATTATCTGGATCCATTCTCAACTCATTTTCTGAAATAACAAAACCCAAATAAATGAGCTCTGTCTTCATGAATGAGGACTTCTTCATGTTTATCAGCAGCTTCTCCTGCTGTAATTTCTTCATCACAATAGCCAAATGCTTCAAGTGTTCAGCCTTTGTTTTGTTGAAAACCAATATGTCATCCAGATACACAATGACAAATTTCCCAATGAACTCCTTCAGGACTTCATTCATCAACCTCATAAATGTACTTGGTGCATTCGTCAAACCAAACGGCATGACAAGCCATTCATACAAACCTTCGTTTGTCTTGAATGTTGTTTTTCATTCGTCACCTTCTCTCATATGAATC